>JBBPRA010000240.1:0-37526 GCA_038092775.1 Boletus rubescentipes | reverse complement strand
CTTTACCTTCGTCCCCGGTCGCTCTTCTTTGCGACTCGTCCTCACCGCTCTTCTTTGCGGTCGCCTCGTCAACAAGGGTCTCCCTTGGTTGACTATCCCTTGTCCACCTCAGGAAGCCCCTGTAGGAGTCCCCGGTCGTCAATCATACGACTCGTCCCGTCGATAAGCAAGATTCTTAGTCGACAATCCCTTGTCTCCAGGTCTACGATCGTTCCTACCCGGACCGACCGTAACAAACACATGCATAAGACATGTGGTCTTGTGTGTGAACTAAAGTGACAGTGTGTGTGAAGTGAAGGTTAGTATGTGAGAGTGTGACTGTGATTATGTGAAGTAAAATAGGGTTCCTGACACAGTCACTGCTCGAGCGCTCGCCAGTCAAGCAAGATAACTGCAATATCGCAAGAAATAAGGTAGCAACTATGTTGTAGGTGATGGAATATAAAGGCTACTGTACCAATTAGTCAGAATTGCAAGATTATGCCACTAAACCTCTATTTCATCCTCAGGATCAGTCTCTGCCATCTCCCTGCTAGGCTCGATTGCATGTCCTTCACACTTCGAGTTGCCTGTCATGCCCAATGGGTCATCATCCGGTCGCGTGAGACCAGTCGTATATCGTTCTACCGCCTCCCACATGAGATGAAGCTTCTCTTGCTTTGTTGTGGGCATGTCCTTCGTCCAAGGAACCTGTTCATCAAACCTTCTGTGCCAACGCAGTTGGAAGTCAAGATCAGATACCTTCATTTTGGAAGAGACAGTCTGTGATCAACAATACTACATCTGAGTCCACGACGCGTCCAGGACACGGCGAATCTCGATTATGTAAGCCAATATTGTGAGGATGAAGCTCGACAGTTGGTAACAGCTTACTGCATCATGCTGTCTAATGGTTGAGCATGTAGGGACATGTTTTTTGATGTTCTAGTTGTATTCCATGTGACAGATTTTAACCAGCTATGCAGAATACTGGATTGAATGACTCTGACACGTGCAATATAGAGAATTTGACAAGTTTGTGCCAAACAATACACTGATCAAGGAAAATAAAGCCTATGTCTTCTCATAAACGTTCTGTGAAATTGATGTCTTCACGTTGTAGCAGCTGTGACCTTGTTTTCTCATTGCACACCCTATGGACAGGGTATCATGCGGAGTTTGAATTTGGCGGGGGGCTGCCACCCCCCAAGACAAGTGTCCAAAAACGGATGGTCACGAGACTAGGCTAGCTGAGCCATTTGACGTCCGTAGTCATGAAACGACTTGGGACGTGTCTCAACAGGACGTCTAAGACGATTGTTGTCAGTGGCAATTGCTTGCGCGACCGGACTCCTTGATGCTGGGAAGAACTACCGTTTAAAGGAAACTGCTGGAGTGTGTGCTCAAATGAATTAAAGAAGAAAGAGAATACCGTGACGTAGAACAGACTCCGACGACCGTAGGGCCATCGGACCCGCAGAAGTGGCTGTGTCATCAACTTTGGGGACTTCAGAACTCCATTGGCATGCTGGCACGCTTTAACTTCGTGGAGCAACTTGAACAAGCATTGGACCAATGCGATTCACTTTTCATGGGGGAGAAGAGGCAGGTCCAGCTTCAATCAAAGCAATCCTCGACCATCGTTTCAACCATTCGTGGTGAAGAATAGTGAAGAACGTGAGTGTTGTCGTGTGCCGGTGGTGCCAGTGCTGCTGGTCTGACGTCCGTGAGATGGTAGCAATAACGTGTTGGCTCAGGCTCCTATTATCCTAAATTAGCTGGTCAATCATGATACCTTGCCTCCTGCTACCCGAAAAGGGTCCAAAACTTCGGAAAGGTTTAAGGTGAGCTTCCGAAAAAGACTCGCGAACCACTGAACGGGCAGTATGAGATGGAATGGAAAGAGTGCTGACATCATGCACTACTGAGGCTGTTCCGCTTTATCGCGTTGATCATAGTGGCCTTAAACTCGACCGCGGAAACCAAATGCCACTGGCTATATCGCTGGCCCCGCAGGACGGTGGAAATTAATGGATGGTGTTATCTAACATGCTGTAATTTGTCACAGGCTCGATAGTCGATGGTGAACCCGGCCACGGAAACGAGGTGGCATTGGCTATATCTCCGACAGTGGCACCGCAGGACGGTGGAAACTAACGGATGACCTTATCTGACAAGAGCCTCGTTTCATCTTTTAAATTGAATCTATTCAAGTTGATGTATGCATGCGCCATGTTGAACAAGAACTTGTCATTTGACAAGGGTATACGAAAGCGAAATAAAACCAAGGTATATACAGGGTGATACATATGTGACCGTGGTCGTCTCTATGTAGCTATCCAGGTTTCCAAGTTGTCATCTCAGGAGGGGAAAATAAAGAATCGAGCAGGTTACATCACACTGCCTGCCCGATCGGCACCTGTGTCCACGCATCCCACCATGCCATCCGCCGCCGCGCATCCCCAAACCCATCTAAAAACCGGAGTACACGCCATACATCCCCCCAATCGCTCCCGATCCCAAGACTCACTCGGACGACGCCCAGTTCTCGGCCGGCACGCGACTCGACATCTCTGAGCGTCGCCCCATCGCAGAGGCTATCCATGATCTGTTGGATCCCGAGGAGCGCCGAGGCACCCCCGGGGTTGCACATGCAGCCCGTACGCAACGAAATGTTGTGCATCGTGGCGACGTGCTCGATGAACGAGTTCGGGAGCATGTCCCCCGTTGGCTGTAGAGCGTGCGCGGATCACGTGAGTATGCTTCTCGCGGGCGCAATGTACATGACGCACAGAGAGGACGACGAACGAGACAGTCGATCCGGTGTCCGACTGTTCGCCGATCAATTTCAAACGCCGAGAGGGCAGCTTGGAGAGAATTTTGACAACTGGCATGCCGTTTGTGTCATGGCGCATCTCAGCCATCGATGACGTTAGAAAATGCATCAGAGACGATAATCGAAGCGGAAGGAAAGGGAGGTAAGCCGACAGAAATCGAAGGCCATCAGTGACCGCCGATAGGGTGAGGTAGTTGATTGTCCCATCCTGCGCATACACAGTCAGCTATTTCAACATATGTCGTTTTAGGGAAGTTGATACCTCAAACTGTTCATACGGCTTCGCGGCTCTCGTAACCAGTGTCCCGGGAACTTGGACAACGTTCACAGTACCTCCGGCAAACCATGGTCGATCCAACATGGCCAAAAAGCTCTCTTTCACGATGAGTGCTCCAACACCTGTAGGGTATCCGAACATTTTGTAAAAGCTGACAGCGATCGCATCGACAGGGGTTTCGGTCAGAGAGACGACAGAGGTAGGTGCCAAGGCAGCGGCATCCAGCAGAGTATTGTATCCAAGAGAGGATGCATAGCTGAGGATCGAGAGCGGATTTTTTGTGTTGGAAATATTTGATTGCCCGGTGAGTGCGAAGAGTGACGGCACGGATGGGGATATCGGGCTGTTACTTCGAAGGACATTCTATCAGACCAGGATCAAATCGAGAACGGCGCATATATGCAGGTGAGATGGCGCACGGAGAACAGCTAGGCTTATCTTACCTTGGCAACTGACGGGTCGAAACCACCGGTAGGGGTCGAAGGGACATAGTGTACTTTGGCACCTCGTCGCGCCGCGAATTCGCGAATACCATGCACGCTATTGTGGGAATCCGCGCCGAGGACAAACGAACTGCCTTCCCGGAAAGGGAATGATTCCCCGACAAGCTTGAGCGCACCCGTTGCATTGCCGGTAAAGATGACGGTATAACCCCTGGGCGCTTGAAAGAAGGAAAGCACCATTCTCCTCGCTTCGTCTGCGCATTCTGAGGACAGCCTCGAACTATCATTGGACTAAATGAGATCAGATAGACTTCGAGAAACGCCAAGCTTACCTATTACTGACCGAATGGGTGTTACCCATGATACTTTGTGTGAGAAAATGACTGTGGACGCGGACCAGGCATTCGGGATGTTGCGCGCCACCCATATAGTCGACATAAGTCTCGCCTAGCCGGTCGAGTCTTGCAAAGTCAGTTCTTCGGAGAGTGTCTATGATCCATGTATTTTGGTATTCCGGGTAGGCTTGTAGGAAAGCTGAGTAAGCAGAGGCAGCTTGTTCCCCAAGTGATCTAAGTTGTGCCTGGGGGATATATGTAGATAGAGATGGGCGGAGGATAGAGCGAGGAGGGGGAGACGAGATGAAGGGGGGCGGTGGGGGTGAAGGGAAGATATACGAGCAGGGGTCGCCATCACCGCGGGAATGATACTTCTCGCAGAGGGTGTCGTTTGAGGAAAAGGATTTGACGAGGGAAGGATGCGATCTGTGTGATTTTAAAGTGATGTGGACAGGAAGAGGGGGACTGATGACAGGTCGGTCGTCCGAGTCCTGGGCAGATATGCAGGAGTGCTTGTTTCCCATGGCGGGGGGCGGAGGAAAGGATACCACTATAGCGGTGTTGGCCCGCAGGATGTCATACGTTTATAGGGTCCCGAGCATGGAACACCGCACAAACGGCAAAGCATTCTGAGGGCGATCCCACCGAACACAAATGGGTACCCTCTTGGTGGGAACGAGAACGCCGATTTGGCCAAGTGCGCGCACGTACAAATCCTGAACAGCTTCGCGGTCTTCCCATCAAGCATCAGTGGCTGTAGATTCATTCGTGTGTGGTACCAGTGGAGAATGAGTCAGCGTGCCGATGCGAGATGGAATGCCATTAAGTATCTGCCACGCTCTATTCAAATTCATTACTTGTCAAAGGCGCCGTCAGGTGGGGGTACATACCAAATATGCAACTAAGCAATAGCCAACAATCACTGCACCGCCGTCTTGATCCCACAGTACTCCTGACATGCCTCCGAAATGAACACGGGCAGTGATAAGGTACTAGCCACACACTTTGATACATTACGGCAATATCGGAGCGGCCTCCCCTTGACAAATCTTCATCTTCCGCTCCGAGGCCATAAATATAAATGGCGTACCTCGGAAATTTGACTCAACAGACGCCAGATCAGCAGCTCCACATGACATGTTCAAGAAAGGTCCAGGAACCGGTGAACTTATTGTCATGGCAGGTACAGGACTGTGATTGAGGCTGAGGGCTGAGTACGGAGTGGCGTTGTGTCATTGAAACAGCTGTGTCGGCCTCCGTATCATCTGAGGAAAGTACATACCAAAGCTTGGGTAGAAAACGGGCGAGATGTCAGTGGCCCGGCACCGCATGACAAAGTGGAGCCCCGCTGGTAGCACAGCCACTCAACACCTTCCAACATTCCGCACATCAAGGACACCTGCAATCGGACCTGTCGTTTGTTCTACGTGAGTTCTCTTTCTTCACGTTATTTCGTTTCAAGCACTCACTCTAGTAGTTCCTTTCCAAACGACAGTTCGTCCTGGCGAACCTTCACATTTTCAAGCTCCAATCGCGCGAGCAACTCCCACTGACAAAACTTTCCTCACGCGACCAATTTAAACACGTTCTCTCTCGTTTCATGAACGCGTCCATGTCCGGTACCCTCGGCCAACGCCAGCCTTCCGAAGTAGTTATCCCCGCAACCCAAAATGGTGGTCTCAAAAAAATGCCCCCATATTGGTACCCTTACACGACAATGGCAAAGGAGCGGTGGCTTGGAAGGGAGATACTAGAGATCGTTTCCACAGAGTTTAGAGATCGCAGCATGGAATATTATGTGGGTACGCTACCATCCCTGCCATCTCGCGGTTTTGATGAATCTCCTTTGCCGCGTAGAGATACGCTCTTGAGTCTGGCGTCACCACGATCAACGGAAAGGTTGCAAAACCGGAGACGGTGGTCAGGAACGGAGACCGTATCGAGTGAGAGTTTCTCCGCATTAAAAGCGAAATGTTCATGTTGATCGTGTCGGCGTATCAAGGAACGTCGTTCATCGGCATGAGCCTCCTGTTACAGCTACGCCCGTCAGGATCGTACTTCACGACCAGGAACGAGATTTCCTCGTGATCGACAAGCCTGGTAGCATCGTATGTCATCCCCTCCTACTTTGTCGAACCAACTCTCGAACTGAATCATAGCCTGTACACGCATCGGGAAGATATTACCGACACAGTCTTGTCGAAATCCTCCGACATGAATTCGGGTTTGACAAAGTGTACAGTGCGTCTCATGTCCCATGTCGACGCGCCGATCCCTGATGCAAGACTACCCATAGCGATTAATAGATTGGATAGACTGACTTCTGGTCTCATGATAATACCACTTAATGCCGATCTTGCGCGAGCACTCACGAATGAATTCATGAACGGATCTGTGAGGAAGGAATATGTAGCGAGATGTAAAGGGGAGTTTCCTGCGTGCGTGACATCCGCGGACTTGGATACGATTAAAATATATTGACACGGTCTCTTTCAGGGAACAAGTCGTGTGTGAAGAACCATTGTTGACCGTAGACAGACAAATGGGGCTCAACATCGTCCATCCAGAAGGAAAGGTACGGTTCCTGTCGTTCTACAATTCCATTCCTGGTAATACGTGGTCAAGCCGGCAAAAACGGTATTCAACAGGCTGCACTATGACGCCAGCACCGATACGAGCGTCCTCCGCTGTAGGTTCTCATATATATCCTTTCCATCAACTGAATCCAGTGTTCTAACACCTAGGCCGTCCATTTACGGGTCGCTGTGAGTACATTTTGCATCTCATTTCGTTAGTCCCTCCATTTTGCTATACTGAGCGCTCCCCTCTATCAACGCTGTCGTAACATATTTTTAAGCCCACCAAATAAGGGTTCACCTCCAGTACCTCGGATACCCCATCGCTAATGATCCAGTGTATTCGGAAGAGCGAATATGGGTAAGTCTCCTTTGGTTTCTATTCTTGGTGAACCCGCCCAAGACGATGTACCATGTGCACCTGTGCCTCCTGTTCCCACTAGCATGCCACACTTTCTCCTTATGTTTCTTAGCCATTTCTGTCATGCTTACCAACTCGCTCGTACATTCACCTACTCTGATTCATGTACAGGGACCGAACCTCGGGAAAAACGGTATTGACGTCACACCTAGTTCCGATCGGTTCGCACCCGCCCCACCAGAACACCTCAAGAGTGATGACAGCCCGGAGTCGTTGGTCACCAACGGCACACGGATAGGATCACAACCCAGTTCGAGTAAAACAATAGGTGAAATCAACGAGGCATCTCCGCAATCGACAAAACTGTTTCCAAGAGAAACGGGCCACGACATCGGCATGGGATCTCCCGTGCCCCTCTCTGCCGAGGCTGTCCAGATCATCACACGTTTGAGGAATATGAAGGTCCGTCCTATATATACATGACGTGCACCAGTCCTCTCTATCCCCCTCCCGATATTGAGGCGGGGAACTTGGCATTACTTGTCACCGCGAGAATGAGCACTTACGTTGGGTTCATCCTAGGACGAGGACGAGGATTGGAGCCGGTGGCGAGATGTCGTTTTTCGGGCCAAGGGCGCGCTCATGCCAAAAAGCTTCCGGCAGCCCCCACCGCTACCGCCACAAAACAGGAGGAAGAGGGGTGGGAGGTGCAATAATGAACAAATACCCACGAAAGACCCTTTTGGACAAAGCACGGCCTCGTCAGATGACCCCGTAGTGCGCCCTCCAACGCCTCCGGTGCCGCAATCGAAGAGTGCAACTCGAGAGCAACTCGCGTCCGATAGCGATACCCCTGCGCCGACTGAACCTGAAAATCCAGGGCAGCTGACCCTGTCCGAAGCTACCTCCCGCCTCCCATCCCTCGCTGCACCCGAGCCCGAGGCAGACCCCGATACAGGAACGCTTTATTGCCCTGAATGTTATTTACCGTTGCACCCAGACCCCAAGCCCGACAAGCTGTACATCTTTTTGCATGCGCTGACGTACGAGTTGAGTTTGGGGCGCTTTGAGACGGTGATGCCGGAGTGGGCTAAGGAAGGGTGGACGTGGGAGCAGTGAAGGGGGGTGTCGACTGCGGTGAGCCGGTGCTTGGGGTGTGCTGTTTAGATGATCGTAACGAGGTAGTGCTTGACTCGAGAATGTGACGGGCGGTGGTTTTGGTTACGTGCGTCCTCCATGTGATCAATGACAATGTACTCGACGCCCATTTGCGCCCACGTAGATGATTGGTGGACTCATTTAGACGCAGATTGGAATGATAGCGCCACGGAAGGGTCGTGTGCGACCGCTGATGGCCACAAAGGTCCGTTTCAAGGAGTTCATCGACTTACTCGACATAACCAGTGATTTCTCGGGATCCCCTTCTACTTCCCATTAAGTGTTGGTTATGACACCCCGCAGCAGTACCTATCCGGGCCGGGCCGGCTGAGCACCATTGATGTATGGTATGAGGTCCATGATTAAGAGAGTTGATCTAGCATCTACCATATCATATCAGAATAAAATGAATCCCGGGTCCAGACATGCTCAAAGCTAAGCGCTAGACATTGGGCGCTACTTGAACCAGAAAATTTGGCTTTGGGCCGGTCGCCATGTCAATACTAGTATGTGGCGCTGGCACTGGTTCCAAGATCTCAATCAATGATAAAGTAGAGAAGCTGCTTGTTGCATAGCGCGTGCGCAAAGATGCATCGAGCGCTCAAGAATTCTGGATTCTTCGGAAGCCTGCGGGCCGTGGAGCTCGTATTGCTGGCAGTGTACGGTTTAGGCTGCTTAGGTAAACCATGTTCGAAGACTTCTTTCCACACTCCCACCCGGACTGGCACGCACCTCGGAGCGAGTCAGTCCCATGATCGCAGTTCACCGGGTAACCTGAGTAACAAAGGTATGTTGAACAAAAGAACTCACTGAGACGACTTCCTTCGCTCTGAAGCCGTTCCGCAGTGCAGCATGCAACCAGTACTTCGCATCCAGAGGCATTACACACGGTGCATTATCGGCATCGAGGATCATCTATTTTCGCGGGTCTGGCGAGAACCCAAGCTTTCAATATCTGGAGTCACAAGATATGTAGCAGGTTGGGATTTCCCGTGAGCTGCATGCACCACGGAGAGATATAAAACGCGGTCGTTCACTCGACACTGTGATGCTGGGACTTCCCACCAATCGCTCGGACATGTTGTCTCGTCTATTTCTGTTTGCACTTGGTGTTGGGCTAGTAGCAGCTACGCCATCGCCAAACAGCGTCGGCTCTGACCTATCCCTCCTTTTTCAGAATGATCTGAACTGTAAGTCAAAATTTCGGAAAGGAATGTCGAAACAAGCACCGCTTACCTGCCATTTCAAGGGCCAACCGCACAGGATCACAATGGAACTATTCTAATCAGTACGCCGAGCACGAACGCTGAAGCAGTCGCCTCCTGTGGACAATTATATGAAACTTTGTTCCCCACTAATGGCACTTATTTCGAATCTGACATGAGTGACCTTCTTCGTTACCTCGCGCTCGATACGTTCGGCCCTTCTCAGATGTACTGGGTCCAGTCCTCGTCAGCTGCATGCTCTGCAATATCCTTGGCTGGTATTCAGACCATGAACTGTTCGGAGAGCCTCCCAGCATTCTGCTCGCAGAGTGCACCCTACCGTCCAAATACCGAGACCGACACGAGCACGCAATACCAGGTCGAAGTTTCTTCCGGAAATATCACCGTTTTGGGGTAAGGATATGGTACCCTGTGTCGGGTTGGAACATTGATTAACCATGTTCTATAGCACTCGTGACCACCTCTCCTTCCGTTTCATCGGTATCCCCTATGCGGACCCTTTCGAACGATGGACGTACTCCGATGTGTACAGTAGCGCGGGTACCATCACTGCCCTGGCATATGGGTCTCCGTGCACCCAGGTCGGCTATGGTTCCGAGGACTGTCTTTTCTTGAATGTCTACACGCCGTATCTCCCACAAAACTCCATCACATCGAGGAACCTCAAGCCAGTCATGTTCTGGATCCATGGTGGTGCTTATACCAGTGGTGAAGGTAGCGATGGCATTTTCGATGGTGGGAACTTGGCTAGTCGCAGTGATGTCGTTGTCGTAACGATCAACTATCGGTGGGATAATATGTACCTGTCAAGATCGTCAAGCTCACTTCTATTTAGCCTCAGTACTCTTGGCTTCTTAGCCCTAGAAGATGGCACGACAAACGGCAACTATGGTATTGCAGACCAGGTGAGCTTTTCATTATATTGAAAACCTTCACTTGTTGACAACCTCACAGATCACTGCCCTACGCTGGGTACATGAGCACATTGCTGACTTTGGAGGTGACCCATCGCGTGTCACGATCTTCGGACAGTCAGCCGGTGCGGGCTCAGTGCGCGCCCTTCTGGCTGCGCAGCCTGCATTCGGGCTCTTTGCGGGAGCCATTGCTCAGAGCAATCTCGACGGGTTTGGGTATGCGAGCACCTACTCAAACTACTACACTATCGAGCAAGAGTATTATGTGGCTGCGGAACCGTTGATCGAGTATGTCGGTTGTGCGAACGCGACAGACGTGATCACGTGCTTGCGTGGTATCTCTGCCGACGCCCTGGTCAACGCGCCGACAGCTCCTAGGTAAGTCCGACATTGACATGGAGTCGGATGACCTCGAGTACCTCATGACACCATTAGGTATGTTGTCGTGGACGGCACGTATATTACTACCAACCAACTGGAGCTCAATGGCACCGGGCCCACCGCACCAGCTCACGTGGTCTTTGGATGGATGAGGGACGATGGATTCGATTTCCAAGGCTCATGGCCGACGGCAAACACGACTGAAGCTCAGGCGATAATGAACATTGGGTAATTGTTCTACAACGATCGATAGCTGACTACTCACTAGTTCGTCCGTAGTATTAGTCAGAATCTCACGGACACGATCATCAGTTCTGGATTATTCCCGATTCCACCCAATGATGTCAACGCTAATATGACATGGAACCTGGCCAATGCTACGAGCCGCGTTGCGACAGACGGTGAATTCCGGTGTGTACTCTAAAACGTTGACATTGGCGTATCATCTCAGCCCATTGGTCGCATTCTAGCTGCCTGGACCAAGCTACTGTAGTAGCGACTGCCAAGAACAACATCTTCCCGTCCGTACACGTCTACGAGTTCGATAGGAGCTACATGGGATACATGCCTATTCCCGATACTTGTGTCCCTGCCGCAACCCAAGAATACCCCTACGGAGATCCAACCCTCCCATATTTCCGGTGAGCCTCCTTGCACCACTGCGAGCGTTACGCTCAAAGAAGCGTCTAGATGCCACTCTGGCGAACTGTATTACACGTTTGGTACCTTGGGTCAATCTGCGCTTCCCTTTCGCGACTGGAACGACCTCGTGTTGTCGCAGGTTGCCGTAGACGCCTGGTCCGCGTTCGCCAGGACGTTTGACCCGAACCCGTCGTTTGCATACTTGGCCGCGCGAGGGTATACCAACACGACCGAGGCACTGACAAGGTACGGACTTTGGGAACGCGTGACGCCAGACACGCTCGCGCCTCTCCGTATTTTCGACTTGCCACTATCAAACTCGCCGTATTTGGAACAGGCGCAGTGTGATCTGTTGGGATACCCGTTGACGTTTTATGGTCAGTAGACTTGGGAGGTGCACGAACACCTTGGATACTCCATTGATCACTGGCAAATGAATGATGAAAGAAAGGAACGTATGTCATCGTGCTATATATTAGTCGTTCGATGGTCAACCCTCTATTATGGTATCATATGGTCTGGACTTCTGGGCGATATCCCACGTTGGCCGCACAAGAGTGAGCCCACGAAACCGAAAGATGTGCTTATTTCGGGTAGGTACAAATCTTTGAGTGTCTCCTCTTACCGCCCTGGTCTCTATGGGCAAGGACGAAACACGCAAGAATGATACTTTCACAATGTGACGCCCGTTGGACGATCCTGAGCGAATCCTCGTGGACAACGTTTTAACTTCAAAGGTCCATTGAGGATTCTGTCGTTGAGACTCAGCGACTGGAGAAAACTCAAGCTAGACAATACACCAGACATGCTCTAGGCGTCAAGACCTTCTCTCCTCGACATGTGGATCTCGGAAGAGTCGATGACGAGAGATCGTTCAGTTTTGTAATTTGATGTGATGAAGCCATCGACCACGGGTTTGTGAACAAGGTTCGCGCGGACAAAGTTCAGGGGTTCTCCGACATCATAATTGTCACTGGGGACTAGTACTGACATTAGCAATTTAATCTATGTTTGTCCTTTCTATAATACATCGTAGGGGCGAAAAAACCTGAGTCCTTATAATATAACGGAGTTGGATCTCTACTATAGTCAGCCGTCATGTTGGTGATCAAGCTGTGTCACCAAGACGGACAATTAACTTCTTCCCACTGACGAGGTTGTTCTTCAATTTCTCCAGTCCTGGAGCGATGCCATACAATCCACCTGGTACGACCTCGACTTGGTTCGGCTGGTAGGAATCCCTGTGAGCCGTCCATCGTTCGTAAATAGCCCTAAAAATATACATACAACGATGTCGCCAGCCTCCAGCAGTCCTGGCAAGCTGCGTGCCAATGCACGACCGATCTCCCTGTTGGCGGGCATTTGCACGTTTCCGATCACACCTACCACTTTCTTGGTGCTTCCAGGCGTCTCCTGGATCGATGAATTGAGAACGACAACGATGTGACCTCCTTCTGCTAAAGTGTCGTATCCAAGCTGTTGCGTCTCTGCTGTTGCGACTGCATCAAAGACCAGAAGGATCGGCTTCGTGGTGATACTTGCGATTTCAGAGGCGAAGGAAGATGCAGGGGTGCTGCGATCAATGACGTGGGTTGCGCCGAGAGATTTGAGGAGGTCGGTGTTTCGCAACGATGCAGTAGTTATGATGGGAGAAAAGCCAGAGAGCTTAGCGAATTGGATGGCTGGTTGAAAATGACGATTGATCGCGTTAGCATGCGTAGGATGTGGCGGGGCTGTGACGTACCGTATTGTCCAACAGAGCCTGCACCTCCGAGGATCAGAGTTGGTTGATCTGCATAATAGCCCCTCCCACCATCCCAAGGCGTCTTCAAGCCAACTCCAAGAGGAGATGGCGAATAAAGGGGGATGGTTGTAGTGCCAACACCGAGTGGAACTGAGGCTGCTTGCTCAAAAGTGATATTATCTGGGAGCTGTGAACGATACAGATGTTTATGCATTTAAAATGCAGAGAAACATCCATCTCACCTTGTTCAGGATCTCGGCGGGTACGAGGACATACTCCTGGAAAGCTGCGTAATCACTACCTGACGAACGACCTTGGTGAAATCTAAAAAAGGTCAGATACAACGATGTCGATCAGCACAGCCGACGTACACTTTGTCGCCTTTCTTAAATTGCGTCACACCCTTTCCCACAGCCTCGACTTGCCCAAGATAGCGGGGAATTCAGTCACCATGAAGCCGTAAGCTTGAATCTTCCAGTCGATATTGTTTAGTCCCACAGCAACCTCCTTGACGAGGATTTCTCCTGGTCCTGGAGTTGGGAGGGCTTTGGTGCCTACTTCGAATGCACCGAACTTTTCTTTGAGGAAGAGGGCGCGAGAGCCTGAGGTCGACATGAACTTGGAAGGAAATGAGAAACGCATTGATCGATAATAGGAGAAGGAATGCTCGACGATGGAAATATGCTAGTTTCGTGCCCGCTTTTATTGCAGCTCCATCAGTCATCTCACTCAACCTCGAAACACATATTGGTAAGTCAACCTGGTGCACCATCTTCAAATCCCGGTCGACTCGGGAACAGTGACAAACCAGGACCAAGCCTACCTGCCTTGGAGTTTCAATCTGACAGCGGAAAGTGACGAAGGAAATAGCCGAGCCTAAGCGCTGTCAGGGGAGTTTCAGCAAGCACCCCAACTTGAGCCCTCCGTTGTGCAAGCGACTTACACGAAGAAATCAGTATTCAAAGACTATCCTCAGGAGTCAGAATCACATAGATAACTTAAAAGTCTCCAGGAGGTCCGAGTCGCTAGGTACTATTTTCCCCATCCCACCCATTTGGTAATATCGGACGATGGCGTTTAGTACCGTCGACGCAGTCTAGTTAGATGAAATGCTTGCCAGGCGCATTCTGAATTGGCCGTAGGAAACCCCTCAAGCCACCCGGTGACGTCGTCATGAAAGAAATCAAATCCGTGAGTGACTCGGAGGGTGACAATTCAAGTTGTACTGAGAAGGTCCACGACCCCATCGCTCGCTTCCCACGGTTAGCCTTGCCACCACTGAGAGACGTTTGTAGGCACTCTGTCCATTCCTGGTGGGGTCAGACAAAAATTAATTAATTAATTAATTCGTGCGAAGGAAAAAAAGACTTACACTGGGTTCAGAGGGTTGTTTTCTTGTATCTCAACCTGCTGAACAGCAGTATATCTCATTCTGAGTGACGGGAATGTCATTCCAAAAAAGGTAACTCCACTTAAGTGGAATTCAAACTCTGATAAGTCTTACTACCCCACCAGGAATGGACAGACTGCCCATTTGGACTGCCCATTTGTAAGCCCATTGGCATACCAGTCACATGTATGATACTATATATCCTGCTGCACTTCATAGAGATTGGTAGTTGCCCCTTGTACCCATATCTCATAGTCACCCCAACAGAGTGTGGTCTTGTTCTGCCACCTGCTTGTTTCAGTGTTTCCTGCTGTTGGCCACAGTGAGTTTCCAACATTTTTGGTCCATGCAGGACAGCAGACCACCTTTGTTACAACTGGCTACATATACACCAGAGCAACAACATGATAAAAAATAGCTAGTCTATATTTGTGAAATCATTGTGATTGTCCAAAGGTTAGTGCTAACCTCTTGTCACAAGTTGTCAGGTACACTGATCCATTAATTTTCACTTTTCTGTGGAGCCAGAGATATAGTCAATGGCAGTTGGATACCATGGTCAACTTTGCCATTGATCATCAGGGCCACGAGAAATGTCAATGGTTGCTGCATAATCCATTCTGCCTTGTCTGTCATTGAAAATTTGAACTTGCCCACCAGCATCAACAGGAACACTTGGACCTCAATGAGACTATAGTTTACAATCAGCAATATTCCTTGTTTCCACACAAAAGATAAATCACATGCAAAGCGCCATCCAAGGCATGCACAAGTGCCAGTGGAGAAGGCCATTCTGTCATGATTGTGTGTGAGTGAATATATTTTGGAATGGGGCACAAAGAGGTATACAAGTTCAAATATATGCCAATGCTGGGCAATTTCCTTTGGTCCAATATGCAGTCAAACCACCGATCAGGTTTAAACTGGTGTGCATTCTCTTCCCCCAAGGTCTTTATCACTACAATAAAGCCCCTGGTTACCAATCCAAAATGTGGATAATGTAGAACACACTGATTATATGCAGCACTGGCTATCACAATTTCTGTGCCTTTGAGAACCAGTACTTCACTAATCATATCTCCAGATTCTGTCAGAATTGGCTTTGAAAGTCATCTTGATGAGCCACCCTAAAGGCTTGCACTACTACTGGGTGTAACTATAATCCTTCCTGTGAGTGTATGAAGGGATGAGCAGAGTCAAGGGGCTCATGCCAGGGACACTAATACCTTGATCACTGCATTCAAATAACGCATACCTTCTAAATCAGTGGCTGTGACCTGTGGATTGCCACATGCCTGGCTTGTGGCCTTCATCTTCCTTATCTCATCCCATAGCCTGGATTGAACTTTGGAGTTTCATGCAAGCTCCAGCAGAATGAGGGAAATGGTAGTTGTGGTAGGTTCATGACCTGCCAGTAGAATTGACCTGTATACAACATATTATAATCTTGGAAAGGATATTATCATTGATAGGGCTAACCACATTTGCACCAATAACTCTTCCTTGGACAACTTTCTCTTCATGTTTGCATTCATGTTTGCCTTAACTGCAAATAGTCAGCATGCCTGACCAGTAAATGAACAACAGAAGGTCAATGCACTGAGGAGGGTAAAGGTATGTATCTCTATTACCCTTTCCTTGTAAAAGAGTGCCCACTTCTCCCATACTAATTCCTTTGTGACACTGGTGACCATAGCATTCACATTGTGCACATGTGCAAGCTGGTGGGGGCTTGAATCATTGTCAACCATCTACTGGAGTATCCACATTGGCATATGCTTCAAGGCTGCTTGTGCAAAAATTTGCTTTGCAGGGGGCAGGCCAAAAACATTACCACTAGAAAGAGGTTAAATAAGTACTGAAAAAATTATAGTGAACACTGACAAGTAATTTTTGTACTTCTTTGTGAGAGGATGCGAATCATCTTGGATGGCCCCAAACTGGATACCAAACATCCCCGCTGAGACTGTGTGCAATCCAGTGTTATGCTTCAGCGGTAAAGACAAACAATCATACTGTGACCAATCACACCTAATGCTCCACACAAAAGCCAGGGTAGAACATTAATAACAAGACTCTGCCCATTGCTACTCCCAATGGCTTCTAACCATTTTAGACTTATAGACTCAGTGCAATCCTGAAGATTGGTAGGAATTCTTTGCACTCTTTTGGCTCAAACCTGGGAAGTAATATGCTCCTTTGTCACTTATGGTCCTCACCTACTGTATTGTTATTTCAAACAAAATCAGAATGGACAAGAGACACATTTAGCCCAGGCAATTCCCTTCCAATTTAACATTTGGGCCATAATCTGATGATTGGGTGCCCTTGAATAATTGTATGCAGACATGCTCAATATCTTCTATAGAGCCTTCGGATCTGTGATCAACAGTTGATCTTCCTAAGGTTTGTTAAGTCACAGTTGAAAATAGCACCAAGTAATATGAAATAGCAAAATAAATGGACTTACTCTGAGAATACCCTTGAACCAAACAACCTTGCCATATTGACTCTGCCATACAAAGTCTGCTTCACCAACTGGACATTGAAACAGCTTGAGCATGTTGCCTGTACAATGATGAAGAATATTTATTGTGCAGAAACAGGGAAAAGACTATACCAAATATGAATAAGGGAAATTTTGGCCCATGGATCATGGACAAAGATGGGCAAGTGAAGCATTCAAATAACACATAAAGAACAACAAGGGCAGTTAGTCCCAAAGCTGCAAACAAGATCATAGTTAAGAGGGCTGAAAATGGTACCTTGCAAGTGAGCCTTTATAAATGTCATCATGTCACTTCATATCACTTCCAAGCATATCGGAAGTGTCTAGATGTAACATTTTGCTTCATCTCTTCAAAGATGTTCCCAGCAAATGTGAGCTAGAAACATCATTTCTGTGATGGTGGTCATGTGTTGTAACAATGCCAAGAGCTTGAAGACCTCACCTCAAGCTCCTGAGTTTTCAGACAACTTTTAGAAGGCAGGACAGAATGAGGCAACTTGATGGTGCCCTTCTTGCCCTCAGAGATCTGCAAAACCACCATGACCACCCACTGAATTCTGACTGGCAGCTTCAAGTTGTCAATTTAAGGTTTAGTTAGTCATTCACTGACTGTGGACACACGATGTGTGATATAAGAGCAGTCCTGGTTTAGTCATACTTTGTACATAAGTAGTTCCTCGCTTGCCGCCACAGAACAATCATGATCAAACAACGCAGTCTTCCAGGATAACCAACAGAGGGCAGTGTATGCAGGAGAATGCAGGTCGCAACCAAAGAACACTCAAACTGTTCTGCATGTTCAGCAACCTTGAGTTAACCCGTGCTTCCATTTCGACGAGTATTCTGTCCCTTCGGGGAGATGCTTGTTAACAAACGCGACTCGCTACATCGTGCTCCCAATGATCGGCAGCTTGGTGCTTTGTTATCCAACATCAAATTAAGGTTCGGTTAGCCACGAACTGACAGAGACATGACGCGTAACACTAAAATGCACAGCCTCCAAGCTAGTAGCATTAAAAGTATCTACCATGGTAACGGTGAAGCTACGTCATCGAAAAGACCCGTGCTCAGAGGCGGCAACTTGAACGGAGGCAGTGTAAACCTACCGGCGACAAGGGGGGGATGCAAGACCTCCCACATATCGCCCCTACAATCACCAAAGTGATCACAACACATCGGCGTCGGCGTCTCAGGAGGGTAGTTAAAGGGACTGGAATAGGCGTGGGGGAAAGAGGGTAGTCGGAAGGTGAGATTGTAGTCCGAAGGATAAGCAGAGTCTGGTGGCGTAGTGAATGGGTCGTCATTTTGCTTGGATTTAGCAGAGTGCGCGTTAGTAGGATGGTTGATGAAGTTAGATAGACCAAACGGCGTTCTGGGCGGCCGTTGGAATGAGTGGGGTAAGTGTTTTGGGTGCTTGGCGTCAACGGACGTGATGAGGATCATTGGGACAAGGTTTTCGTCATGAGGCGAAGACACTGGTTTCTGTACATCATTGTCGGAGTGTGCACGACATGAAGACATCCCGATGTTGATGGTTCGAGGCAAAGACACATCCAGGCACACGTTCATCGGGATGTCACGTGAAGAGTTCTTGGGGGGCGCAAGGTGGTCTGTGCTTGTATCCCCTAGACTTAGTTGGCGCAAGTGTTGTTCCAACCAGTCGACCGGATAGTCCTTTGTCGACACTGAGCGTAGCTGGAACGTAGAGAGAGATGTAATGAATGTCGGGATGGGACGCGGTGACATATGGCTTCCCCTTTCTACGTCAGGGGGAATACCTCGGAGACCGGTGTTCGAGGTGCTCATTCCAGATGAGCAGTCTTCCTCTGTGGCGCCCGGGATACTGATAGTATCAGAGCGGTAGCAAACGAATGATGAGGTGGAAAGGTGAATTGAAGGTGGCCGAACAAGTGAGGAGTCGTGGTCAGCGAGGGGCAGAGGAAAGCTTCGTGAGTGAGTTAAAGAAGATCGTCGAGCAGCGTCCCTGCGTAATCTCCGGCGTCGCAAAGACTTGAATATATCCGTAAGTTTGATATGTGAAACGTCACGAAACCGAGGACGGCCTGTAAGCTTGCGCGCGCGATAATCGCGGGGCATGTTTTTGGTTTTTCTAAAATGAAAAGAAGACGAGTGGAGCATTTTCGATGAGAGAGGGGTTCTGAAAGAGTGATGCGGAGATTCAACCGCGCTCATATAGTTAGGGCCCGCTACAATTTCAAACCAGACCGAAGCCAAACATCGTGATGACTGCCTCAAATAACCCCAGAAAGGCAAGGCTGGATAAGTCCAAAAAAGGTGGCACACTGGCGACCCTTTATATCTGAGGTTTCAGGATTGGTCTTGCCTCGCTTCCAGAGATAGTTTCCCGTAGGCTGCCCCTCAGATAAGCTGCACAAGGCGCCCAGCCGATTGATCCCAAGTGGTTTGCTCACATCGCCGGATGAATCATCTTGCGCTTACTTCTCGACATTGGTTCCTAAATTGCTTATCAGCGTGCATCCCACTAAAGATTTTAATTCAGGAAGATTTGGCACAAATACCGTGGAAAGGCGTGAAGTCGAAACCGAAACCACACCTGGTTGACCTCTTGTGAACGCCGAGTATCATGCCCTGCTGGAATCCTTGTATACTGCCTATCTTCCAACTAGTAGGAATGACTATTTTCCTGTCGGCTTTAAGTGACGGTCTGTTCGAAACCTCGTCAGCCGCCCTTGCTACTTTCCAGTCGAGCTATCTCATTCATTTATAAAGAGGTTGAGAGAAAACCTTCAGCACCGAGGAAAATGTTCACATGTCAGGGGAAAAAACGCACCAATCAGGGGATATGGAACACAGCAACTTGATACACAGCACATCGGATTTGAACGTCGGAAAAGTTGGATAAGAAACGCACTGACAGTATCGTATCTACGTGCCACGGTCCGGGGAGGTGCATCATTAGTACGAACAAGCTCCCATGGGGCTTAAAACCTGTTGAAGGTGTCATACACGCCATACCATCGATAAACAACAAACATCGAATGTGCACCCATCGTTGAGAAGATGAGCCAACGAAACGTTTCTAAGAGTGCCATGCTGTCAGCTGCGACAGTAATTCACGTTCAGGAAGTGACAAAGAGTCGTTGCTTATCCATGTCATCCTCAGAGATCTCTTCGTCGCCCGTGTTCGGCGGGGGTGGTGGCACGATGTCGTCCTCTACGAATTAGCCACACTTCAACATGGGGTTCCCGAAGATATGTACGGCCTGAGCGCGTTTGATAGGGCAGAAGGCATGGCAGTTTGGAAGCGATAATGAAAATTTTGTTCGACTGTCTGTGAATATTACCAAGGTGCGTGGGCGTTCGTTGAGATGGTTCTATACATAACTTGACCATGTTGGACCCACGAGAGGAACGCGGACTGACACCTTGCGTTGATTCGATGAAACACGGGCTAGTAGAGCAAGTTTTCCTTTTGGTAGCCTACGTAGGCAGAGGCACGAAGCGATGTAGGATGAGGTCTGCGCGAGAGCTAAGCGAGGCGGCGGCTTTTCTTTGAAGTTCCTGCCACCTCGCTTCAGCTTGACTCGGCCCGGGAGCAGAGCTCCGCTCGCGGCTTTGTTTTCTTTCGTCGTCATTTCCTATTAGCTCATAAGCGTTCCTCAATTAGTCTTCAGACCATGACAGACTCCAATGAAGGTACAGGGAGTTTTGAGTAACGCAAGCCCTCCGAGATGAAAGGGAGGTAGGTTGGCAAAGAAAGCACCACATCTCCTCTCCCATGTAAGTATCTCTGGCAGCGACTCCAGAATGGTACCGGAGGGTAACAGTCAGCGTCCCCTACTCCACCTCTGGCCCTAACGCACTGGTCCTTATCTTCGGTGACGGATGTCAGGCGAGGCTACCCAAGTGAAGGTGTCTGCCTGGCTGCACCATCACATCGCTTGCATCGTGCACAGCCTATCAAGCTGGTACTAGGATCCTAGTGGATACTGCCAGCACTCTGCCCTCCTGGTGCACCCAGGAAGGAGCACGACGGACGCTTTCCGTTTGTTACCCCTGCCAACTTTCTCCCCCCTACATTATTCCTTTCTTCCATGCTCCTTTTTTTTCAATTTTCCCATCCTGATGCTGTACGCAGGTACATACATTCATTTCGTTGTTTTTTTCGGCGCACTTGTGGCCTTAACGCCCCTGCTCCAACCCACCCAACGTCTCTATCGGACACAGGCATCACCCTGGGCGCGTCGTAATATCGCCCGTACTTGTCACGGTGGCCTTGATGCCCGTGCTGTAACCCACCCGACCTCTATCGGATATGGGCATTCAGCTTGGGCGTGTCGTAATCTCATACATTGACATCTTTCCCATCGTGATGTGTACACGAGGGCCGTGATGGGGCTCCGATACATACAATAAACATGCGGCATGGTCGCGACCAAGACCTGCTGAAAAGACGCTGCCACTTCACGCCTCCACAGCGTCACCACCAACACCTCTCGCAACCCTGGAAGTCACGACGACCAACACCGTCAGTTTGCGTGCAAGACGTCACATCCGCCATCACGCAGTTTCGGCTACCAGCAACCTGAAACTAACCAACTGAACCCACTGTATACGAGCGCAGCCACATCCTGAGACGAACGCCGCAACCATACAGCGTCAATGGGCCCGCTACCCCATGAAACAACACGGGGCAGCCTGAGACGAAGACGACACTGACCTTCCTGCCAATGAGACAATGACGCAATCGCCTCGCCGCTCCTCCGACTAGAGTCTAGTAGCCTTTGCTCTTAGTGAACGGGTTTCCAGTCTTGCTGAGCGCGTCGCCAAGACTCCTAATTATAGGGCACAGCTCGCCTTCACCCATTCAGGATAGGGCCTAGCTTCGAGTCGGAAACCCTGTGGGTTTCGCCCGACCGCACAAACTCACGTTTCACTTCTGACCTTTTGATTCTAGATGAGCGAGCGTATGACGCAGACCCTTTGTTGTGCTTGTGCTACTCCGGCACCTTCCGGTCTGGACCCTGGCACTCCTGCTAGTGGGCAGTTGCAATGGGGGCGCCGCTCCACTCGAATGTCAAGACCGAAATCGCATGGGGTTCGTTGTAGTGGGTAATGTAGCGAGCAACAGAGTTGCTTGGTCGACTGCGTCTGTGGCTCAGCGATCTGTTGTGTTTATTCCTGCTGCGGTAGTAGTGGGTTTTTTCGCTTGAGGGACTCCTCACGAACATCTCTTGCAGAGATTTGCTCGTTCCTGTCCGCAGTAATCATATTCGTTTATCCTTATTGTTCGACTCGGAGCGTCTCAGATGAGTCAGAGGGTCGTAATTCCTCTCCAGCTCCTTTATCTCACTAGCATGCTGAGACTTCCTCCCCGTTTCTCTGCTCTTGTCTGGGAGGTACCTGGCTATCCCGTGGCTTCCTTACTTTCGCTGGGATGGAGTACTATGATGTTCATGTTACTATTGTTTTTACGCCTTGACACAGATTGTGTCAACAGAATTTCCTGTGGCGCTTGATTGGCTACCTGCAGTTTCACTCTGCATGCACGATGATTGAGAATGACGAAGATCGGTGAACGTTAGCTTCTCAGTTGCATTGCCATGCATCAATGAGATCAGACTTGAACACTTCACGCTCAAAAGTGTAAAGAGACGTTGACCTCCGACCTCCAGTAGCCGCCGAGAGCGAAGAAAGGTATGTCTTGTTTCATTTCAACCAAGTAGCAGTTTCAAGATCTTTCAAAATGGCAGCTCGTCCTGGAAAACCTCGACAAACTCAAGTTCCAGTCGTTGTCACACTCTCCTCACGCGATCAGCTCAGACGCGTTCGCTTCATAACTGTCGTGTCTGGCACCCTCGGTCAACGCGAGCCCTTCGAAGTTGTCCGAGTCATCCCCGCAACCCAAAATGGTGGTCTCGAAAAGATGCCCCGATAATGGTACCCGTACACAACGTATCATTGCAAAGGGGTGGTGGAGATGTTGGAGATCGTTTCCGCAGAGTTCGAAGATCCCAATATGGAATATTACGTGGTAGGCTACCATCCATGCGATCTTGATTACATAATATACCTTTTATCGTGCATGCATCTAAAGGTGTTCCCATCTTGGTAATGCACTGTCGACCGTTGGACCGGCTAGGGAGAGGCACACACAAAGAGAGGTAACACAGGCAAACGCCCTGGCTAACCGCCCAGCAACGCAATGGGACGAGACGAGACAGAACTACGCTGCACTATGTGTGGTGCTACTCCGACATCTCCCAACCTGGACCCCTGCCACTCCTACCCTTGCTCTACTGTCGTGGCACGGTCCTACGGGCCGTCCCGCTCCATGACACTAATGTCAATGCGAGTGTCTTCTGCTGTATGCTCCCATTCACGTTCCTACAATCAACTTAAATCAAGTGCTCCAACACTTCGGTCGTCTATTTACGAATCACTGAGTATTCGTTTGAGTGGTTTTGTGATATCTTTTGTTATAATTTCTAAGCGCATTGAATGAGGGTCTACTCACTAATAATCAGCGTGTTCGGAAGAGCGAATTTCCTTCGTCGTCCAATCTCACTTGATCCGCAGAACACGATAGATCGTATGTAATCGCCTCTTTCTTTCTTGCATGTTTGGCAACTTCCCCACATACCTATTCGGATTTATGCGGAGTATCCAGACCAGGGAAGAAAGCGGCATCGACGTCTCACTTGGTTTCGCCTGGTACTCACTCGATCCACCCACACGAAACCGCAAGTGATAACACCCCCAAGTCGTTCATTAGCCATCGACTGCACGTGGATAGATGACATTCCTAACTCGAACAGGAACGTGAACGGAACAAGGATGAAAACAACCGGGAATACCCGCAACCGATGAAACTGCTTCCAGGAGAAATAGGTCACGACATCAGCATAGGATCTCCCAGGCTGTGCAGATTATCACTCGTATGAAGAATACGAAGGTCCGTCCTTGACATGTACTGGTTCTTTTTTTTCTCCTCGGTTTTATGAAAGCGGGGGACTTGACACCATATGTTACCGTAAAATAATGGACACATACGTTTCATTCATCCAGAACGAAGACGAGGATTGGAGTTGGCTGCGATAACACCAAAAAGCTTCCGGCGGACCTCGCCGTTGCTGCCACAAAACAAGAGGCACACCCATGAATGAATGACCAGGGAAACCCCCGTGAAACTGGTACAGCCTCCCCAGATGAACCAGTATAGTGTACCGCAATGCTTCCGCTTTCACGTCGGACCTCCCGCTCGAGAATGACTTATATCCGATGGCGATGGGATCGCTCGACTTCCCTGAATGTTATCTACCGCTGCATTCAGCCCCCGAAGCAGAGAATCTTTTTGCGTGCGCTGAAATAGGAGCTGAGTTTACGGCGTTTTGAAACGGAGATAGAGGAGTGGGTCAAGGAGTGGGGAATGTGAGTTTCAACTGTGTCGAGACTCGTGCACAGGATGCGCTGTTTGGATGAAACGGCGGTTGGTGACAACTAGAGTTGCGGCGGGGCGGGCGGCCTTAACTCTGCAAGAGTTTTTGGGATCTCCGTCCGTAAATCTATCTCGTCAGGATTTGACGGAATAGCTAAGGAGAACTACGTAATTAATACCGCCATACATGAAACTGTCTCGCACCGGTCACCATTCTGCATCGTCCGTTCTGCAGACTCGTTAGCATCTCTAGTTTAATGACTCTCTGTGGAACTACACACAAGTGACGACAGCCACTGGATAAATTGTTCAAATCTCGTTCTGTGAGTCCAGTCGACGGCCTGCCATCGCTTTTGAATTTTATGGATTGTGGACTGTGCGTTTGTTTGTAGAGGCTGAAATTTACCCCGGTAGCCAACTGTCATCCCCACGCCGTGATATGAGTATCGCGGGGCCCACTTGCAGTATGGTCTTCAAGGTACGTCTGGCAATTTTGTCAACTGCGATCATCCCGCTACATGCCACGTATACAATTCAATGCCCAACAGTCGAGCGGTCACACACTGCAATTTCATGTACACCATTTGGTGCCAAGAAAACCCTTGACATAGAAAGCTCTGGGGCAGCGGAGTAATTAGGTCCATCTCATGGTGAGTATATTTTGCTTGTGCATGAAGCAGAAATCACGGCGAATTTATCTCTTTCGATGGGGCAACCAATTACGCGCACTGGACGTGGAAATTTGGACGACATCTTGGTAGACACTGTATAGGTGTGAGAATTGCAGCACACGTCGGTCGAGGAGAGTAGTTTGATCGTGTTGACAATAGAGATACATTCAAGGGGCTGACACTTCCGATAGACATAATACCGCCGCACCGGTCGGATGGCACTGCTGTAAAGCTGTCCTGCTCTCCACTATGCTGTGCTTAGCGTGAATCACGATCGCTTCAGCGTTCCCGATCTTTTTGTGGAGAAAAGGTAGTGTGAGCGTGTCCTGTTACAATTTCGTGCTCCTGATCTGGCCATTATCGAGCAGATTTCAAATTTCATTCTTGCCCCGTATCTTTCGTTACTAATGACCGTCCTACATGTGCCGCGTCAGATATCAACTGGCCGAGCTACAGGGTTTATATACTGGGGCGGAAAGAGAATGGACGGGCACCTGGAACCGTTTTCCATCCTTATTAGCCAACACCACGGAAGACGTACCTTTTCCTCCGCCCACCATGAGTCACAAGCACTCCCGCAGATCTGAGAGCCGAAGCCAGATCAAAGTCATCAGTTTCCCCCTTCCCATCTCCCGCCTTTTAAAGCCACGTAAACCGCAGGTTTCCCTCAAATCCTACTCCTCGAACGATACCCTGTACGAGATGGATAATCAACGCTGCGATGGTGACACCTGCCCGGCCCCTCTACCCCTGGCGCTACCCATCGTCTCGTCTCCACCTCCTCCCTCTATCCTCCGCCCATCTCTATCTGCGCATATCCCACAGGGACAATTGAAATCGCTTGGGAAACAAGCTGCCCATGCTTACGCAGCGTTCCTACAAGCGTACCCGGAATATCATAGCACGTGGATTATAGACACTCTCCGACGAACCGACTTCATAAGACTTGACCGAGGAGGGGAAACCTATGTAGACTATATGGGTGGGGCACAACATCCTGAATGCCTCGTTCGCGCCCACAGTGATTTCCTCACACAAAATATTTTGGGCAACACCCATTCGGTCAGTAATAGGTAAGCTCGCATTTTCTCAAACCATATCCGATCTTACCTAGTTCCGCCGTGACGATAGTTCGAGATTGTCCTCGGAATGTGCAGACGAAGCCAGGAAAATGGTTCTTTCATTCTTCCAGGCGCCAAGGGGTTATACTGTCATCTTTACCCCCAATGCAACGGGAGCCCTCAAGCTTGTCGGGGAATCATTCCCTTTCAAGCAAGACAGTTCCTTTGTTCTCGGTGCCGATTCCCACAATAGCGTGCATGGTATCCGCGAATTCGCGTCACGAAGAGGTGCCCAAGTAAACTATATTCCTTCAACTCCTACTGGAGGTTTCGAATCGTCAGTCGCCAAGGTAAGATAGGCAGACGGTCTCACCACCTCACCTCACACATGTTGTTCCCTCACTAATACTGGTTCCATAGGATGTTCTTCGAAATAACCGCCCTGAATCTCCATCCGCGCCGTCACTCTTTGCACTCACCAGTCAATCAAACATCACCAACACCAAAAATCCGCTCTCGATCATTCGTTATGCATCTTCTCTCGGATACAACACCTTGATGGATGCCGCTGCCTTGGCACCTACCTCTGCCATCTCGCTAACAGAAACCCCTGTCGATGCGATGGCTGTCAGCTTCTACAAAATGTTCGGATACCCTACAGGTGTAGGAGCACTCGTCGTGAAAGAGAGCTTTTTGGCTATGTTGGATCGACCATGGTTTGCCGGTGGTACAGTGAATGTCGTACAAGTTCCCGGGACACTGGTTACAAGGGCCACAAAGCCTTATGAGCAGTTTGAGGTATTAGTTTAACGAAAACGGCATATATTGAAACAACTGACTCCATGCGCAGGATGGAACAATCAATTACCTCACCCTGTCGGCAGTCACTGATGGTCTCCGATTTCTATCTGCTTACCTCCCTTTCCTTCCCCTCCGTTTATCGTGTCTAATGCATTTCCTAACGTCGTCAATGGCTGAGATGCGCCATGACACGAATGGCATGCCGGTTGTCAAAATTCTCTCCAAGTTGCCCTCTCGTCGGCTGAAATCGATCGGCGAACAGTCCGACACCGGGTCGACTGTTTCTTTTGTCATTCTTTCCGTACGTCATTTATACCACACCAGCGAAAAGCACTCCATGTGATCCCTATGCGTCTACAGCCGACTGGGGACATGATCCCAAACTCATTCATCGAACATGTCGCCACGATGCACAACATCTCGTTGCGTACGGGATGCATGTGCAACCCCGGGGGTGCTGCGGCGCTCCTTGGGATCCAAAAGGTCATGGACAACCTTTGCGATGGGGCGACGCTAAGAGACGTCGAGAACTACGTTGGGCGGGAGTTGGGGGTCGTCCGGGTGAGCCTTGGGCTTGGGAGTGATTGGGGGGATGTGTGGCGTGTCATTCGGTTCTTGGAAGGATTTGGAGATGAGCGACGGTGGGTGGCATGGTGGGATGTGTGGACGCAAGGACCAATCGGGGAGGCGGTGTAATTCGCCATCACTGCCAACCTGGCGTATGCCAGCAATTTTTCTTCTTTTTCGCTTGAAAGCCTTGCCAAGAGCAGGACGAACGAAGGACAACCACGGCCATACCCTCCATTTATGTAATTCGATCCCGCTTTCGTGTAGCACTCGTTGTATTTTCCACAAATTGTACGATGACCTGTCACCTTGCCTCTACCCCCCTTTTTATCTCCACTTCGGGAGTGCCAATGCGTCCGAGTCGGCGCCATCGCAAAAGACAACAATACGTTCCGGTCCGGCTAGTTAGTCGGTCAAACATAATCATTCGACGCACCAGGCTGACGTGGACCTCGCAGTAGTTCTACTTCTGAGTCCTGGAATCAACACAAACCAACCGCACTAGGGCCAACTCTGACACCAAGATGACACGGTACATTGACTCGGACTTGAGCAACGTGATCGATCTGAATTGGTCGTCTTCGCTAAAGTGCCGATCAACGCATCCGAGTGATGATCGATGATCGGTGGATTGACGATAAGGGACCAGGCGAACTGTTGTTGAGGGAGATAAGTAGCGCGCAAGCTTGAAGGACACGTCGCGTCGTACACCACCATTCAACGTTCCCGCTCCGCCGCCTCCACTTCAACACACCCCAGACTCTACACATTTTAGCACATGCAAAGCTTCACCGCTTTGGGGCCGAGAGAAACGGTAAATCAGGCTCGGGCGCCAACGTTGAACCAATCGTTTCAAAGTTTAATTTCTGGTTCAAACGCTCGGAGAGTACATATATGGTAAAGTTTGGGAGTGATATTGACGAGTGGCTGTGTTCACAACACGCAGAAAAAAACCGTCGCTTCATGTGAAGCAGCGTGCCATCACCAGACGATGCTTTCTCTTTCCTCCCATTTTACTCATCTGTCGCGTAGGCTGCGCCGTGACAGGTAACGGAGATTCATCGTCGCCTACACCATTTGCGGATAAAAATGTGAACGTGACCGCTACGATGATCGATCGTGTGGTGCTGCTGATCCACCGATGTACCCTTGAATCTTTCTTTACGTTTTTTGGGCTGCGAGAAGCCGCCAGAGACCTATCATTCGCTGTCAATTGCACGAGGTACGCCATTCACGGTCATATCCTCGGATTCAACAGACAGATAATACGGACGTCAAGGTGGTCGCCTGTGTTCATTTCGGTGGAGGTACTCATATCAGGAATGCTGCGGGATGTGGCGACGGCGACGTTTCTACCGCTGCACTCAGTTTGCAGTATTTGAACAATCTCAGTCGGGGTGACAGCTGGGGGCGGCCAAACACCGCGCAGTTGAGACACTTGAGCAGAACAGATAACAGTAAATATTCCACGGATGTCCTCGAGCCCCCAGAAGCGTCGAGAATGAGGCGAAGTAGTATCGTTTCTATTCAGAGGGCCCAATTGCAATTGGGATGAACTCTAGCCGTTTTACCGTTGGTCAGTGTTGGCGCTTTGGATGAGAAACGAACCTGATTGCAGAATAACAGATAGTGGCATCCCAAAGCCACTCTGCCACTACATCACGCAGCACGCTGCGCTCCGTCATCAATATTCACCGCCAGAATCTACGCCACATGACATAATCGCAAGATAAACGTTGAACCGCCCACCAGTTATGTAGAGTCGGACCCGGCCAACTTAGCGTTCTCGATCCTACCAAAATGGGAGCGGGTTTTTCCCTATACTCAGACCGTATAAACGCGTACCATCCCGTACTGGCATCTTTTCCCCCAACCCGCCATGGGCAACAAGTCCTCCTGCTTATCTGCCCATGACTATCGACGCCAGGTTGACGCCGGACTCATTAGTCCCCCTCTTCTCCCTCGCATCACGTTAGAACCCCACAAATATCATGCTTCCTTCATCAAATCCTCTCCCTCGAATTACGAGAGGGATCACCCACGCTATGATGGCGATCCCTGCTCACACATATTCCCTCCGCCCCTTTCGCTCTCCGTCACCTCCACTCGATCAGCTCCCTATCTACCTGCACATATCCCCCAGGCACAACTGAGACCGCTGGAGGAACAAGCTGCGTTTGCCTACTCAGCTTTCCTACAAGCGTACCCGGAATATCAACGCACATGGATCACAGACACTCTCCGGAGATCTGACTTTACAAGACTCGACCAGGTAGGGGAAACTTATGTCGACTATATGGGTGGCGCCCAACATCCTGAATGCCTCGTCCGCGCTCATGGCGATTTTCTCACACGAAATATTATGGGCAACACCCACTCCGTCAATAATAGGTAAGCTTGTGTTTTCGTAATCCCTACCCGATCTCACCCACAACAGTGCCAGGTTGTCTTCGGAATGCGCAGACGAAGCCAGGAAAATGGTTCTCTCATTTTTCCAGGCGCCAAGGGGTTATACTGTCATCTTTACCCCCAATGCAACGGGAGCCCTCAAGCTTGTCGGGGAATCATTCCCTTTCAAGCAAGACAGTTCTTTGGCTCTCTGTGCCGATTCACACAATAGCGTGCATGGTATCCGCGAATTCGCGTCACGAAGAGGCGCCCAAGTAAATTATATTCCTTCAACTCCTACTGGAGGTTTCGAATCGTCAGTCGCAAAGGTAAGATAGGTAGACAGTGTCATCATCTCACCTTATACATGTCGTTCTCTCACTGATCCTGGTTCCATAGGATGTTCTTCGAAATAACCGCCCTGTATCTCCATCCGCGCCGTCACTCTTTGCACTCACCGGCCAATCAAATATCACCAACACCAAAAATCCGCTCTCGATCATTCGTTATGCATCTTCTCTCGGATACAACACCTTGATGGATGCCGCTGCCTTGGCACCTACCTCTGCCATCTCGCTAACCAAAATCCCTGTCGATGCGATGGCTGTCAGCTTCTACAAAATGTTCGGATATCCTACAGGTGTAGGAGCACTCGTCGTGAAAGAGAGCTTTTTGGCTATGTTGGATCGACCATGGTTTGCCGGTGGTACGGTGAACGTCGTACAAGTTCCCGGGACGCTTGTTACAAGGGCCACAAAGCCTTACGAACAGTTTGAGGTAGTAACTTCCCGCAAACGACACGCGTCAAATAACTGACTGTATGCGCAGGATGGAACAATCAACTACCTCACCCTATCGGCGGTGACTGACGGTCTTCGATTCCTATCTGCTTACCTCCCTTTCCTCCCCCTCCGTTTATCATGTTTGATGCATTTCCTAACGTCATCGATGGCTGAGATGCGCCACGACACAAACGGCATGCCGGTTGTCAAAATTCTCTCCAAGTTGCCCTCTCGGCGCTTAAAATCGATCGGCGAACAGTCCGACACCGGGTCGACTGTCTCGTTTATTATTCTCTCTGTACGTCATTTTACCTCGCCAGCGAGAAGCAAGTTCACGTGATCCTCGCGCGTGCTACAGCCTACGGGAGACATGATTCCAAATTCATTCATTGAACACGTCGCCACGATGCACCACATTTCGTTGCGCACGGGCTGCATGTGCAACCCCGGTGGTGCTGCGGCGCTCCTTGGGATCCAAAAGGTCATGGATAGCCTCTGCGACGGGGCGACGCTGCGCGCCGTCGAACAGCAGGTTGGCCGAGAGTTGGGGGTCGTTCGGGTGAGCCTCGGGCTCGGGAGTGATTGGGGGGACGTGTGGCGTGTCATTCGGTTTTTGGAAGGGTTTGGGGATGAAGAGCGGCGGATGGCGTGGTGGGATGCGTGGACGCGGGGACTGGAGTTTGTCAAGGAGGTCGTGTAAGCCCGCTGGCACACTGGTCACGTGTACGAAACTACATATACCCCGGGCCGCGCGTCATAAAGATAGCAGTCGCCCCTTGTACTCGTAGTCGCCCATACAGAGCGTGGTCCTGTTCCGTTTGTCCGCCCATCTCAGTGTTTCCCGCTGTAGGCCGCGCCGGGTTTCCAGGTCGCTGCCAATCTGGTGGATGGTTGATCTTTTGGTTTGTTTTACCCTCCTTTTTTATCTCTTGGAGGCTCGGAAACCACACGGCACACCCCCACTCAAACTGTCTGTACACTTGTTATGTACCCATAATTGACAATGCTGTAGGTTATACGATGATTCCATACAGAGCATCGTCGATGGAGGTTTTCGTTCTCTTTGTACGACACCGTCCGCACACGCGGAACCTGTTCTCAGAATCATACTCGGAAAACTCTGCAAACATGTGTTGTCGATCCAGGTCTCACAAGTCTTATGTGCACCTTGACTGCCCCTGTCCTATAGACTACAGACCGATGATTGCGAAAACCCAGCCGTATTCACTCCCCTCCGTCTCATTCCTCCTCTTCCTCGTCGTCGTCGTCATCGTCCTCCCCCTCTCCCTCGTCCTCGGACACCTCCAGCCCAGCCTCCCGCATCCGCACCTTGTCCCGCCGTCGCTTCGTACTCATCTCGTCGAGCAACACGAGCAAATCCTCTTGCTCCTTTTCCACATCGCGTTTCTTCCCCTGGGTGTCTTCCAAAGCAACCTCGAGATGGGCGATGCGTGTGTGGAGATCTTTGAGCTGTGGGACGGAGGATGTGTGAGTATCGCCGTAAAAGCACAAGACAAGACAGGACGTACCTGTGTAGAAGAGCTCGTGGTGAGGTTTTTCATCTGTGTTTGGAGCGTGTCTATCTCGTTCGCTTGGGTGCGGATCACATCGCGCAGTGAGCTGATCAACATGGCTGACTCTGCGCTTGGGCCTAGAAAACGAGATCGTCAGAAGGACGACGTCCAACGTAAACAGCACATACCTGAAGACGAAGACGTTGAAGACAACACGTTTGGATCCGCGCTGAGCCCACGCTGTACGGTGTCTAGTTCCCCCGCACAACGCACCCAACCAGTCGGTCAATCATAGTCAATCAATCCGTCAGTTCATCTCTTACGCAACCAACTAGAGCATCCGACGCGGACTCACAGTGGTTTGATTTCCAGAAATCAACAAAGGCCCAATCGAACCAAATCTCGCCGTCTTGTTCGACTGGATTCTGGTTGGGACCAACGCCAATGCCAGTCGACGTCCAGGACGACATGACCATCGACTCGGGCGTGACCGACTTGAATCGGTCGTCCTCGCGGAAACGTGTCAGTTGACCAATCAGCGCATCGACCCCAAGCCGAGAGACGATCGGGTGAATCGTCGATCTGGGTGGAAGGAAAACGAGGATAAGATGTAAGAGGAGTACCTCAAAGGATGATCACCAACCGTGTGATTTCTCCAGGTTCGCGATTGAATTCGTAGCATACACCTAAAAGGAACGCGCAGAGACCAGGAACAAGGCTTTCGGTTTCCGTCGTTTGATTGATGGGTTCCACGAGCTTTCAAAAAAGACGTGGTTCGAGATTTACGCAAAGGAATCTATGTAAAGACTCACCACACCCAATCCACCTGCTTCGAGGAACTCTCTGACGGCCTTGGGGTCCTCCCAGAGCCACTGTGCCAGTAGACACAGGTACCCCACAATCAACCGTTCCCATTCCCTCACCTCCTTCTCACTCGCCTCGTCTACCCGTGATTTGGACAAAAAGGACAAGGAAAGATTTTCAGTGAAGAACGGGATAAGGGTTTGTGGTGCGTCATCGTCATCTAGCTCCGGAACATTGGATGGTGCACCATCTGCCGGGACGAAAAACTGGCCTTGATTGGGTGTAGAGGGTGAAAACGCTGGTGAGGGTTTAATAGATCGTGCGAGCGCCTTGCAGCGTGGAGAGGACGCGAGTAAATGGGCGAAAAGGAGAGTGGCAAAGTGGGTAGTCGTGACGTTCATGACGTTGAGCGGCGAGGTGGGCGGGATACACAAGGCATGCAGAAGTGGGGAAATCATTGGAGTTGGGGTTGAGGCTGCCACAAGGGTTAGTAGGATGAACCTGCGAAATGCGCCAGGATGGATGTGCACCTTCCGGAGGCAACATGCCTTGTATGATCGCTTGCTTGACCTCCTCTTTGCGAACAAAATTCTTGGGAATGTTTGAATGGAGAGAGGGAAAGCGGGATGGAGGACTTACATCGAAGACGTTCAGGGCTGCGCCACGCAATTCGAGAGCGTCCTTCAATCGTCGGTCACCATACAAACCGTTGTACTCCCCATGCAAGGCGAGCTCAACGAGTACGTCGAGCGCAGATGCAGGTTCTAATCTATCCCACTCTTCACCATTTGTCTCGGGAACAGGCATGTAGGGTGTCAAAATGACTTCAGACAAGGGAAATGCAAGATTGTTGGGAAGTAAACGCAGAGCCTATCGGGGATGAGATCGGGGATGAGATCAGGAATTTGACCAGAGCGAATGTTTACCTGCGTTTTTAGGGGAGTAGGCGCATTCGAGGCGAGCGCAAGTTCCACAAAACATCGGACGTACAACATCGTTTCTTGATTCTAGGGCACAATCAATGGGAATGAACAAAGGGTGACAATGATGATACTAACGCTGCTGCCTTTGGAACCAACAAGCATACCCATGATCCCGATGATGAGAGAGACATTTGTTGTCTTTTGTTGATCCCAGAATTGCAATGCAAACTCCTGGGGAGGCACATCCTGCAGTTGTAACTTTGGCGGAAAGAGCAACAGAGAGGATAGGAGGGCTGGTAACGACGTTTCACGAAAGTAACTCTGTGCAACTTAGCAGCGCCGGCAAATGAAAAGCGCGAGGCGTACCTGATTTGAAGCATTGAAACGCAACAAGCCATCTGCACATCGCAGTGCATCATGCGTGATGACACCACCCTCTACCCCACCCTCTTGCGTGACAATGTTGAACAGCTTCTCGAAAGCACCCTCGAAAGCAAGGACTTTTTGGATATCGGGGCTCTGCGAGACTAGTAGCTGTATCATGGTGATACTTTCTAGGGGTATCCTCGTCAGCATGAGGAATGACGCATATGGTTGTCGACTTCACCGTTTCGGATGATTTCACGCTTGTCCTCTAACACCAATATGATACTGGATGCGCCATTGGGTGCCTTGAGAAAGTAAGCCTGGACCACCGAACGCCTGTTTTGCAGCAGGGTTGTCAACAGTTGCAGGGTTGCATAGCGAATGTAGAAATTAGAGTCGGCGAGAAGGGTGAACAACGTATGGGTGGCTTGCTCGTTGGCGAGAAAGTGGTCGGTGTGCTTGAGAGCGAGCTCTTTCGAGGGTTCGTCGACCTCGCACAGATGGGTGAGCGTTTCGAGGACGGCTTTGCCAATGTCCGCATCGATTTCCGCGTCGTTTTGGAGGACTTGAAGGAGGCCGGGCAAGGCTCTTTCGCCAACCTCTGCTTTGCAATCTCTGGCGAGACCTTTGAGGGATAAGACAGCGGCGCGTCTGTCTGCCAGGAGTGTCGAGGGCGAGAGCCGGTCGCTGAGCTTCGCGATGGTGTCCGTTGGTAATTGCGGGGCGCCAGTCGGCCCTCGAAGGGCGATGTAGGTTTGGGAAAGAAAGTCCATGGTCGTCGTTCAGACAAAAATGTGACGCGACTCAAGTTTTTGCTTTTACATCCAGACAATCCTTGCGACATTGACACTCGGTAGAAACCATTGACTTCCCACCCAAATAGACCATGGCGACACTGGTAGCTCGAATTCTGACCCCAACATGTAAGGTGTCATACATAACCTTCCTAGATTCAGCTAACGTGGCGCCTGTTACTCCGCAGCTTGCCTTTTGGAGCATTTGGCCTCCTTGAGAAACCGATCTGAGGATTCATCTGCGTAAATTCAAGATTGTACAACTGCATCACACGTCGTTATCTGAGTCGCGGGGCCATTCGAACCCTCCTCGTGTTGCTCGTCTCACTCGACTGACTGGCAACGGACCTGATTGTCTTCTATGCTTCAAGTTGAAATCATCTTCGTTCGTTTAGTAGGTCCCAACCTCGTGCTCACTCGTCCCACTGCTGGCGTTGTCCAGCTAACTTGTTCGGGGTATTAAAGGTCTGGCTGGTTAGACCCACTTTGAATGGCAGAGCCTCTACAGAACCGTCGCTCGTTTGACCGTTTTTTGGCGCAAGTTCAGTCGATTAAAGCGTCTTGCTAGTATCTGATTCTGATTACATATCTTGAGGGACAGTCGCCGATCCAAAAGCATCCCAAAAGGTAGTCGATACCTCAGCCTACCATTATCCGAAGCAACCCAATCTCCGCGTTGCTTCCTAACTGATAAACGGGACGGGGGTCACATGTTCCGTTATTAGATTCCATGAATCTGATAACCGTTTTTGACAGGCGAAGATCATAAACCACAATGGAAGATCAGATATGGCATTTCGAAGCCCACAGCCTCCTTGAGCATCTTCAAGGAACATGCTGAATCTGTAAGTCCATGCATGCCAGGTCTCGCTCGATAATTACGGCCCTCTTAACTTCCACCAGCGGCATTCGATGTTCAATTCGGCACTATCCGAAATCATGAATACCTGGGCAAGGAAGGTAGATACTAAAGTGGATGACTGATCATAGATCAAATCCTTGGCTTGAACGCACATCAAGTGAATAAGGTAGCCACGGAATCGTACGGGAGAGAGTCGAGACCCTCTTACTTAATTGGAATGGGGAACTAGAACATCTTCAGCTCAGTAAGCGGGTGATGTTATCGTCACTGAACAACGCTACTGACTATCCCGCAGTCAAGGCCAATATGATCAGACAAGATGCGGTACGCGGCATGGTTTGACCATTTCCCTAACCATAATCAACACTATTACGTGTTTGCGGGGCACGAAATCATGTCAGACTCGTAGAGTTAGACCCTCGAGTCAGACCCTCTTGGAGCTTGCGCGGGATCGTAAAGTGCTAATAGACTCCGCACTATGATCCGATAGATGGAGACTATTATGTATCTGATCACGCGGTGATACTCAGTCGAGTCAGTTCACAATGACCTATTTCGATACGATGCCTCACTACGGCAGGGATCAGGTGCATAGTGCGTTATTCAGGGTTGTGCACTGGTTTGATTCATTGACTAAGAACCACCCAGCGGTGCCTCACGTCCAACGTATTTTGCTGGGAAAAGACGGCATTATTCCAATTTCTCGACCAATTACCACGGAATCCCGTGAAATGATCAGTGAACAAAGGGGTTCAGGATGCGAGTAGTGGCGTCGATTGCTGCGTGGGATCGGTCTGCATCGTGTCGCTTATCAGATATCTGAAACACAGCAATGGGGTGAGAATGCACACGAGTTCAACCCTGACCAATGATTGGAGAGTGTAGTGAATGGGGCAACAACTTGAACTGTCTCCATTAGCGTCAATTCAAACCTATGAGGCATACCAATACACTTACACACTATTCGGGACTCGACTCCAATACCCTCTTTTTTCAAAAAAAAAAAATAGCAGGATGATATGTAAAGGTGGAGCCCACGCGTACTTGGAAGGGCTATGCATACTTTCTCACTATAAGTGGAATATATTGAACAGATCGCGAGTGCATCTACCCACAGCGCTATCGAGATCCCATCGTTCCCGGTGGATACTGTTGTGAGATTTGAGATTACGATAACGGGGCGATCTGGAGGGGTTTCCCATAGGCCGTCCTTCGTGATGCGGCGGTTCCGATGGTCGACGGTGAACTAGAGTGTGGTTCTCACCTGCCGTTGGCCGTGTTGGTCGTGGCTTGTGATGACGATGAGACGGATTAGAGGATATGAATCACCACTCTGCTTTGTCGTTTGACGTGTTGGCTCCGCGGAGTATGCAAGGATTCATAACGGCGGCATCACCCTCATTCTCAAACGACAATCCCAAGCCATGGGTATGATCCTACCCAGATCCACCAGAGTGGAGCTCGGTGACGCAACATCTGATGGCTCACCAGTGTTTGCAACGTGATTTTCATTCAGTCGAGGAATGTTTGGTTGGCGTGGGGGGAGAAGCGGAGTGGCGCACCGCGACGTCAGCCGCGGCATCGCCACATGGGTTCGGGTGCCCCAAAGTGTCAATCTTGTGGAGCGCTGTGGAGAGAAGTGGTATCGTAAATACAACCTCGGCGATTGCGGTGTGAGTTTGCACCACCCATGAAACCAACTTGCCCTCAGAAGCGTAGTCAACGGGGTGGGGCCCGCAGCAAATAATGGGTGCCAAAACTTTTGAGGGTGCCCATACAACGCCTTCTAGAAGAACCAGGGG
>JBBPRA010000239.1:0-37577 GCA_038092775.1 Boletus rubescentipes | reverse complement strand
CGAACTTGCCACACCAGCCGTGAATACAGCAAGTGCAAAGAACTGAGTGAGGTACGACTCGCGATCGATAAAGCCCTTGTCATGACTTAGTTTCATCAATTTGGAAGATAGAAAACCTGGAAAAGCGGTTGGCCAAATAGTCTCGAGTAGTGACTAACAACTAACCTATAACAGCCCCAAGCACGGTACCCAGAATAACCTGATCTACACCACGGAACAAAATCAGAAGTTTGATAGTGCATCTCCAATATAATCGACTTACACAACCACCCAACGAGGAACCATTTCCCGATGGCGGCACGAATTGAAGTTTCGATTGTCAGGTAGATTGCAATACTGAGAAAGGGGTACGCCATCCCATCGTTTGCCGCAGCTTCGGCCGAAAGAATATGACGAATCTCCACGGGAACGTACTTGGTGGCGAAACTCCCACCTAAACAAGGGATGGAGTAAATGCCGGATCGAGGTATAATAATAAGCGACGTACGAGTAATGGCAACACAAGTGACTGGATCGGTTGGAGTGAGGCAAGCGGCGATACAAAGTGCCGAGACTTCATTCAAACCAGGGAAGAGCGCATGCAAGATGGCTGTAGCAGAGGAAAAGGGGTCAAGATGATGGATGATGTGACATGGAGAGACGCACCAGAAACAACAACCCAGCCGAAAGCCATGGTGGGGACAACCATGACAAGCAGACCTTTAGCGTGTTCTTTCATGTAAGCACACGGCAATTCTACCCCCACAGAGAATAGACCAACGACGAGGACAACGCGCATGACCTCGAGGGTGATCCTGTTTTCTTCGGAGCCCCAGGCTCGAGGATCAAAAACATTAGCTACATAAGGGCCGAGAAGGACGCCGAAACCGGTGCCAAGAACGACCTCATTGATGTACCACTAAAATGTCAATGGTTGAGCTAAATAGATAAGCGAGCAATGCTGTAGAACGCACTATTTCCTTTGCTAGGAGGGATATCATAGCAAACTAGAGGTTATACCGTGAGCTTGGAGATCATGGGACAATGGAGACGTGGAATTATTTGCATTGTGCTCGCCGCGCGGGTAGTGTAGGTGAGGGAGATTGTGATGTGGAGACTTACTAGGACAACGAAACCGCCGAGACATATGTACGCTAAACCTGGCGGAGTAACCTGTAGATTTTAGCATGTTTGTTTGTCGAAATGGGGAGAGAAATGAAAAACGAACTTGCAGGACGTTGATCGTCATTGTCAGAGGAAGATAGGCACCACTGAGCGCTCAGACCCTACTCTTTTATAAGGTCACGTGTTCTAGGGGAGGCATTCGTCCGGCACTCTCCAGTCCCGGGACGCTGCCTTGGCTTCCTTGGCAGTCCGAATATGCCGGCCCGACGGTCTTGCTCGCATCTATAACGTCATCGCTTCAGAAGCAACTTCGCGCCCTCTCATTAATATTGGCTGATGGTAACTGATCCCACAAGACTCGGGGTAAAAACTTGCGCAGTATTTCTGGATTGCAGAGTTTCAAAGTTCAAACACCGAGTTGTAATTTGTGTGTTCCCACGGGTGGGCCAACTAACACGTCGTCTTACTGATCACGTAAAGCAGGGTACCTTTGGCACAATGTCACGGTTACTCACCGGTGTTGCTGTATTTTTTGCAGTCCTCGGTGCGTTCTACTTGCACGCAAAACCCGCCCTGTCTGCACTCGGCGTCGGAAGGATCATCCACCCTGTTGGGAACACCAATTGCAAGACAGTTCCCCAACTTCAGGCATGCGAAAGTGGGTCTAACTTTGTCTCCCCTTGCTGCGGTTCAACTCACCTTTACAACACAGAGCTCGTGCTCCATCAGCCTAGCGGCCTCATTTATCTCGCCTGCTCCACGCCTCACAGTCGTTCCCACTGGACACCCACTTTGGAGCGATTAAACGCATCTGGAAGATCGGAAATTGACTATGTGGCCACCTATGATCCCCAAACGGATACCATCAATCATCTTTCATTTTCTGGTCCCCTGTCTCCAGGTGGAATTTCCTTGCACGGAATGGACGTCGTGCCCTCTTCCGACGACCCTTCTCTTCTTTACGTGTATCTTGTCAACCACAGGAAACCTATATCGGCGGACGCACGCAAGGTTGGCGCGGACTCTGTCATTGAAGTATTCAAAACCCGCGTTGGAGGCAGCACGCTAGAGCACATCAGGACCTTCCAAGACCCTGCTATCGTTATTACCCCCAATGATGTCGTAGGCTCCCCAGATGGAATCAGCGTCCATTTCACCAATGATCACAAACATAAAGTTGGCTTTGTACGCTGTCCCGCATACTCCCCTCCCAGTGTTTGACATCTCTCCCAGACCAGGCTTGTGAGTTTACTAACCCTGTCGCCCGACACTTCCATCGGTTTCTGCCATGCGGATCAGGGTTGCAAGTTTGCTTACACTGGACTCCACGTCAGCAATGGCATAGTCAAAGGGACCAATTCGGGTAATGATACTTTCTATGTCGCAGACTGTGTCCTTGGGGATGTCACAGTTCTGGAACGACAGTCGGACAACACTCTTGCTTTTACCGAGGTTATAAAGACTGGTTCGAGTTCCGCTTGATACTTTGATCACACGTTTCACCTTACTTCCCCGTGCAGATCGGGCATTGGACAATCTGGCCATTGATGCCAACGGCGCACTCTGGGCTGCAGGTAGGCTAGCGGTGCTTTACCCTACATCACTCATCAATATGAAAACGTTGCTATGAAGGAATGTCTGACGCTCTTGGCATCGTCACGCGGCAAATCAACGACCCCTCTGCGTTGGTTGCCTCTTCTGCACTGAGAATTACAGTCAATCGTGGCCCCGGCTCTTTCTATGGGGAAAAATATAATATTGACAAGGTACATGAATTTGATTTCAAGTTAGCGAAAGACACAGCTGATTCGCTTCAAAAGGTGTTTGAAGACCCTGGCGAGTTGGCGTCTGGGAGCACTTCTGCTGTGTATGATGCTGAGAGGGCGCGACTCTTTATGCATGGTGTGTAATTGCCGTGACGTGTTGTCCGACAGTGACGTTCATTCCCTTGAAGGCCTTATGTCACCCCATTTAACGGTGTGCAACCTGTGAAGGGGAAGGTGCATCTGCCAACACATTTTTGAAACGCAATGCTGGAGTCTCTGCAGAACATTCACTGCGGAATTTAAAGACTTAAGGGGAAAGGAATTAACCCGGGTCATGCTGGTACTCTCGTACTCCCAAAAATACCCTCTTGTCTTGTAGAGCGTAACCGCGGATGCGATGATCGCCCCGCTTACACCACACGTCGTGTTTGATCTGCATGTCTGTGTGCACCGCAAAAACAATGTCTGTCAGACATGCGGAACAGGGAGAACGAAACAGGTCTTAGAGCGGGTCAGTGCACAAACCTGCGGCACCCGGCTGCAACGGTGTCTGCACTTATAGTCACCTGCCACAGTCTGATGATGATAAAGGTTATCGAGTCCGGGTCGCGTGCTCGCTCGGGAGATATGACGTGGATGTATATAAATGAACGGATCTGACCAAGTGCCATCCCCACAACTCTCTCTCTCACCATGGGTTTAACCAGTTCCAAAGTCGCTTCCCAGTCCACCAAACCAGCCGACCGTGCTAGCAAGTCCATGGATGAGAAGACCCCCACGCATATCATCCGGGGCACTCCGTCCGTTCCCAAGTCCGACAACGGCTCTATCCAGCTCGCCAACGTTGACGCTTGGGAATCGAACGCGGCTGCCGACCCAAAGATCCAGCTCGCCCGCTCCATCTTGACCCACAGCAACATAAAGACTACCTTGACTTCCCGTGAAGCCCAGATTGCCATTCCTCATGTTTTCAACACCGAAGTTGATTTCAAGACCGGGCCCGTCACCAACCAGAGGTCGAGCGGCCGCTGCTGGCTCTTCGCAACAACCAATATCATCAGGTACGATGTCATGAAGAAGCTCAAGCTCAACGACTTTCAGTGTTCCCAAGTTCGCAAATTCTATCCTTATCTCTCCTGCGTTCCTGACATTGTTTTGACAGTCGTACCTCTTCTTCTGGGACAAGCTCAACAAGTCTAACTACTACCTTGAGCTATCCATCGAGAACGCTGACCTTCCGGTGGAGGACCGACTCGTCAATTTCCTTGCAAACGACCTTATCAGCGATGGTGGTCAATGGGACATGGTCGTGAACATTCTCGAGGTCGGTGCACTCTCGCTCTTTGAGCCCAATGTTTCACCCGTTTGGTACCACAGGCTTATGGTCTTGTTCCTCAACCCGTATACCCTGATTCGTTGCATTCTGGTGCATCCAGTCCCCTCAATTCTCTCTTGAAGACCAAGCTCCGCGAGCATGCCCTCACCCTTCGTGCTCTCTCCGTCTCCCTCCGCGCCGATGCGACCATGTCATCCGAACAAGTGCGGGCGACCCTTCGCGCTAAGAAAGAACAACTCATGCAAGACATCTACACCATCATGTCTGCGACGCTCGGTGTCCCGCCGAGACCCGATGCTTCATTTACCTGGGAATATTACAACGAGGATGGGAAATATTGCAAGTGGGAAGGTACACCTGTCGAATTCTATCAGGCGTTTACTGCGAAATACCCTGTTGGTTGCCTTTTCTTGTCTTTGCGAGACGTGGGGTTTACCACGATCGTTTAGCCTGTGGAATCCTTCTCGCTCATCAACGATCCTCGAAACGCCTACAACAAGCTCTATACTGTCGACAAGCTTGGGAACATCTGGGGTGGCCGTCCTGTTCTTTGTGAGTGCTCCGCTTCCTCGAGTATACATGCGAATGCGAAACGCTTTGCAGACGTCAACACCACGAGTGATGAACTCAAAGCCGCAGTCGTCCGGTCGGTCAAGGCTGGCCAACCAGTCTTCTTCGGTTGTGATGTTGGCCAATTTTCCTCATCATTGAAAGACGTCGGCATCATGGACACTGCTTATCACCAATATGAGGTTAATCGACTGCACTTCCCAGTTATGCTTGTGCTGATTCTCGTGGGCCAACTTTAGCAAGCATTCAATATCTCCTTATCGTTGACCAAAGCTCAACGTCTTCAAACCAATGAGTCAGCCATGACCCACGCGATGGTGATCTCCGGCGTACACGTCGAGGAGAAAACTGGGCGTCCGATTCGTTTCAAGGTTGAGAATTCGTGGGGTGATGAGAGCGGCCACAAAGGTTTCATGGTCATGAGCGATAAGTGGTTTGATGAGTATGTGTTTCGTGTTGTCTTGTCGAGTTTTTACTGATACGACTATCCCCTCAGGTTCGTGTACCAGGTTGTAGTGCACAAGTCCTTTGCCCCAAAAGAACTTGTCAAGGTGTTCGAGGCGGGCCAGCCGGTCGTCCTGCCTGCTTGGGATCCCATGGTATGTTCGAGTCCCATGTTCGCCTGGGCTTGCGCGATGTTAATGATGATTCTCCAGGGGGCGTTGGCATGAACATTCGACAAGCAGCGTGGTTGAGGTCATTGACGGTATACTACGTATGTGTGACGTATGTATATTACTACAAACCATGCTACGAACGTAGATCGCTCAGGCTCCTTGATGTACCGCATGTACCAAATGTTACCCTTGGCTTCCTGTATTTTGTGCTACGACTTGCAAGTTGGAGAGTCAAAGTAGACCCACTAGCGTTACTGAGGTCAATGGTCGGGGGGTTTGGTCCGAAGTCCGGACAACCGACCCTTCACACTGAATCACACAGTTTCAGCCACAACTGCCATCATCGAACGTTGAAGTGGTGTCCTCCATCCCTTGATACACGCCATGGCATAATCACTTGTGGAGGGTGCCACCAACAGGGTTTCAATTGACATGCCGAGTCACAATCTCTTGCAACCGGGTGGAAAACAGTGGCGCCGAGACTCGGATCTGATGTCAATGGTACCGTCGGAACCTACACCTGCCTACAGGATCGAACGCGGCAGCAGCATTCTTCAGTGGTGACCGGCTCCAAGTTCCTCCAAAAGACGACTTCCGGACTCCGCACGTATTCCGATATCCTCGGAGTGGCAGCCCTCGGACGCATCAATATCAATATGCCGGTGGGTGTCATCAAGGTGTCATGCATGTATGTCGTCTGGTAATCAAGGTGCCTTGGCACTTTGCTTTCAGTTGAATTGAATGACATCAGGAGAAGAGGGGGGAGTGCCATCAAGCACCATGTAGTACTCTTCACGATCGTAACTGTGGTTTTTTTCAATGAGACCCACGAGCTCTTCTTTTCCGAGATAGCAATGGTGGCAAAACATGAGGATTCCGGAAGGAAGGCAGTGGCGTGTCGGAAGTAACTTGGCCTCGGAGTATGGTCACTTTCGGCAAGGATGGATTCTAACCTGATTGAGGTCTATGATCCGACAGTCGCTGACCCGACTCTCCGTTGATGCTGGAAGTGCTTAGTGTAAGCGCGATTTACGATGAAAAGGATTTAGACTAGACCCATCTAAAGTTCTCTGCGCCGAAGGTCCCGGTTCCACCCGTGGATTATTGTGTAACAGGTCTAAGACATTCCCTGGTCTGCCAGGCTGTACGATTAGATCAGTATTCAATCGAGGAGTTATGCTCTGAAGGCACTCACAGTTACTCTTGTCGACCAACGTTTATCAGACGGATTATCACCATCTTTCCTTGATGTTCTTTGACAATCCGCAACCTGATAGACATTTGCCACTGGCTCCGAGGGAACGCCTGTGTAACAACCCTGGGTTCAAGCTCTCATGTTCCCGATCCGTGTCTCCGCACAGGCAAACAAATCCAAAATCTCTCCATTCCTCCCTGTGGATCGAACAAGTGGCACTCTTGATGTCCGTGTGGTCGGATGTGCGTAGCGGACGCTTTGATATGCTGGTCACAAGGACCAATGGGAAAACCTCTCACCAGATATCAAGGATGACTCGGACGTGCGCGCATGTGTGTCTGTCTCCCCAAAGTGACGAGGAATCATAAGGCTGCCCCTCCATGAGGCCCATAAACTGGAACGTGTTGTCAACAACTTGGTCAACTCAACTCCGTTCAAAAGCCAGCTAGGACGACGTGCCGCATGTCTGGTTCGTCGGCGATACCATCGCCTTTGTAAACGACCCTCGCCGCCCAATCCGAAAGCGCGAACGCCGTTGCGGACCCCGCATTCAGAAACACGATGTCACGTCGAACCTGGGATGAGGCACAGACAAGGCGTAGACATATCGAAAAGGCGCGGAGTGTTGGAAATTTGGATAGAGAGGACGACGATGCTGGCTGACGAGGATCGAAGTGCTATCAAGATGCATCGACCGCTAACCCTTGTCGTCGCTTGTCTAGACTTGTCCGACGTATTGGTACCGAGTTTGATGATCTAGTATGAATTGGCCTGCATTATCGATGCATACGTATCCCCGTTGAACGCACACGAGGCGTTGACCGTTTTACTAGTACCATGGCGCAAGGTTTGCCCAGCTGTCCAGTGCCCAATGAGCTCCCAAAAAAAGGAAGAAGAGGGGATATAAGGTACCACTGTGTCGGCCTTTACTGAATGTTTACAGTATCCTGACGTCTTTGAGAGAGTAAACACATGTAGCGTGGTCCGAAGTGACAGGAACTCGGTGGGGTTAAGTCCACGGGTACCTACCATCATTACAGACCCGCTTCCCTGGGTCGTGGCGCGTGATCGACCAGGAGGCTTGCCCGTGCTAACCAGTACCACCGTGCCGGGCGTGATATGGCGTATCCATCATGATCGTCCTCTTGGCGAGTGCTTCTTTTGTCAGTCTCTATTCTCCGCTATCCGCTGTTTGACGTTATGCGGGCGGAGACGAACGTGGTGTGTTCCATGTCACTATTGGTCTGACCCGACATGTGCCTTGGCGGATGAGCCTGCGGATAATGAACAGCTTCCGCAGACCCGAGTCAGGAAGGACGTCACGTTCAAAGAAATCGATGTTAGAATCCCCGCCGGGACACGCTTTGAGCTTTGAGCTTCAACCCGCACAATGCACGCGTACACCCACATCACGAAGGTCGGCTGAACAGGACGTTTCAAATTCGAACCATCTGATGAGGACCATCGTCCAACGGTGATTCTGCGCTCGCTGGGGGATGTCGTATCAGGCTATTTCAACCCGTATATGGAAAAGAACGACGCATTCGTCCATCGTGCGTGCACGGTGACATGAGCATTGGGTTCTATATGAAAGTGTTGCGTCTGTCCTTGCGTTCGGCTGGAACGACGTCGCGCAAACGTTTGACCCCGACTTTCAAATGGCTTCTACTTTTAGAGCTCGCTGACCACCCCACCGGGCAGACGGGGAGGCGTGAATGATCAGCGGAGTAGAGTTTGCGTGAGATGGAAGACGTTTTCAACAGGGCGTTGAGGGTACCAGGAATACAAACGGGTGATGAAAACGAGACCCGCTTGTGATACAACGAGGCATTTCCATGTCCGTCATTGAGATAATCGGGAATCATCTGGACAGTGAGGACCCGCAGATGTGGGACGAACGGTACCTTTTCCTGCGTGCTGGCGCATCACTTTCCTCCTCAGCTACACGGGTGTCACAGTTTCTTTTACATGCGGGGGATGGGAATATTAATGGTATTCTCGGCGCAATTAACCAAACGCGCCGACACAGCTTTATCGATGAGTAAAAGGTCCCTAAATAGTGTGCTCAGCACAACATGGTCGAAGCGCCAGAGATGAATGTGGTTGGACTCTGCAATGATGTGGCCGAGAAGGCTTGCCCATTGGCCAGGATTCATCACGGTACTTATACAAGACATCATGACGAACCTTGTCAGAAAACCACTTGACTCAAAAGACGCCGGGGTAAACCAGACCGCGAACGCGTGTTCTACGTAGTTGTTTGATCAAGGTATCCGTGGATACATGTGTACTGGTACAAAATTATCCGGAGGCACGGGATCTGAGGGCGTAATTGTAGAGGGAGTGTGACGGCGAGGTTTGAAGATAAGGACGACTATTAACCCAAAGATAATGAGCAGGAGGAGAAAAATAATTTTGCGACGACCAGTATTTTTCTGATACCTGTCCGATTGATTCAGCTCATCTTGAGTAGGGCGCGGGAATCACAGGGACAAACCGAGTTGCAACATCTAGTTCCTTGACTGCTTCTGCAATATGTACCGATGTTTGTTCAATATTATATTCAATGCTGTCTAGAAGTGTCCCTTGATCGATCACGAGAATCGACAAGTCTTTAAAAAGCTCGGCCAAGGAAGCGATGGAGTTGGCAATCTCCGTCAGCTCACGGTCACGAAGCTGTATATCATGCGTTTGATCCGTTTCCTGAATCTGTGCTTGCTGGAACATGAGGTAGTTTTAACATGCATCAGGTGATAAAACACGGTGCCTACTGCTGCCTGAACATCCTCGTCGGCTGCGGTTAAGCCTTCGGAGCCTTTGGATGTGATCGTGCCCGAGGCAATAAGAAGATCTTGGTTTTTGATCGCATGGCCTTGAAGACCTGATGGAGGGGTGTAGATATGAGAGAAGACATCCGATACGAAGTGTTCCAGAGCACGCACGTTCCATGTACACGCGCTGCTTCTTGCGGAAGGTTGAACTGAGCTCTTGTACCCTGGCTGCAAGCCCCCTCTGTACATTTTTAGCTGCAAGCACCTCGTGTTGAATCCTATTTGAAGGTGGGAATGTATGGTCCTGGTCTGAGCCAATGCGCTGTATCAGGGTGTGACACCGCCGAAAGTCCTAAGGCGCAAAAGGAAGCACGCGTCAAGAAACGAACGTCGAATACGGGACACAGACACATGCCCTTGTTATATCGGTGGTCGCTGCCTCGATCTCCTTTTCTTCCGCGGTTCGGTCCGCGAATCCAGGGAGAACGTGTTTTGCGTGGAGCTTTTCAAGTGCGCCGACTTGGTCACGGTGGTTGGTGCACGGGGTGACGGACATTGCATGAGGAACGCACTTTTGACCTGGACGTTAGCGAGTATTTCCTCGACCTGGTCCGAGAGATCGACCCTACGGTAGCGTGGCACGTGAGATGAAAACTCGCAGCTGGATACGATGAGGATACCATTTCGGAGGCAAGTGAGCGTCTAGTGCGACGTGTCTCGCGCCGGGTGTTATGAGTTGCTCATGTTCGTCGCTGGCTTGGTATGGGTCGTCGTAGGACGAGAGTGGACGCGAGAAGCGAGAGGACCTTGTTCTTGAGTCGCGATAGGAGATGAACAAGAGGGTTCTCGAGCGTGTTGTGGGTGAGGAAGACGACGCTGCGGTCGACATTCGGGATGTGACGACGGACAGCGCTTGGCGTATGTGTCATCGGGTGGGTTCCACAAACAGGCGTCAACATCGGCTGACTTGGTGGAACAATGTCGATTGCAAGTTAGATCCGGGGGTAGAAAGGAGTAAACGTGGAGGTTCGGAATGGAATTTTCGTCAGGTCCATCATCTTCCGAATCAACTTTCTATCGACCGTCAAATCTCGAAACTCTATACACAAATTGTCTCTTGCGGTTCTTATCGATCGTTCGCTTATGGTCTTGTGACTGCGCCGACTCTCCACCCTGCCCACTTGGTCTTGTCTCCATATACGGTGTGATCGTCCGCTGAGATATAAAGTCAACCGTCACCCCGCCGTCTTCCCCATCCCCGCTCCCCACATCTCCCCCTTGCTGATTCATAACCCACGGTATGCTGTGTCAGCCGTTGCCTCCGCCGTGAGACTGACGCTGTGTCAAAGTCTTTCTACCCCGTCCCGTTCCAATCGACGCGTCTACCATGTGCAATCTTGAAACGTGGGTCTTTTCAGTGGCGATACCTTTCTTTGGATGTCTAACCCCGCCTTTCTGCCAGCGAAGGAACCAAGTACGGTTGCGGGGTAAGTATCTCACGCTTCTTTTAACCTCCAATTCTAGCTCACCTGTCATGCGCCGTAGCACTACCAAGTGGTGAGTACTGCGTGTTTTAGAGAGAGAAAAGACGATCGTGTTCTCACCGTGGTCAAGACCCGTGCAGTCAGAAAAATTGATTGTGCAAGTCCATACTGTGTCCATTCCTCGCGGCATTCTCGAAACTGTTCCGACTGTCACTGCGAGAGGGTACGTCGTCCCTGCGTCATACCAACGATGCATGCTTATTGTTTGTCAGTACCTTGGCCCCGACTCAAAGGAAACCATCACATTCACGACTCCCGACTACTGTGCCTCTTGCCAGTACTGGTTCAAAGGCCCCGGTCAACTTCAACGTCGTCGATGACCCACCTTCGATTTATACGCCCTAATTTGCATTGGCACCTAATGACCACCATAACTTAGAGCTACTATTCATTGCTACGCATTTATCGCTTTGTTGTACTACGACACTTGTATGTAAAAAAAAGCACGATGTCGTCACCATTTCACGGCTAGGCCGATGACCTCACTCTCAACGGCCCGGTAACTTGTCCGGAACAGCTCCCGTCGCCGTTCTTCCGCCCCGCTATCCATGTCCGCATCCCATCGTGTCCGGTCCGCGTCTTCCGGTCGACACATGTTTACCTGTACCCCAAGTGCAACGCGGTCCGCGTAATTCAGCTCATCTGAGCCTATCCCCGGCGGTGGCAACTGGTTCCAGTACGCCTTCTCAACCACTCCAGTCCACTCGCGGTGCCCCCATTTGGGGCCCTGAGGAACGCTCGTCTCATCTCCCCCCGCTGCCATTGAAACCCCGTTCTCCTCCCAATTCCTCACATACCCTTCCTCGTCCTCCGTCCGCGCCGACGCCTTGCCAATCGGGCGCAGCTGCCCACCCCCGTTCACGCACCCCCCTGGGCACGCCATCACTTCCACGTAATCATACCGCTTCTCGTCCCCATCATTTCCATTCTTCTTCGCCTTCACTCTTACCCCAGCCATGCGTCCAGCGGCGCCCCTTCCAACCTGGATCCCGGCCTCTTTTCCAACCTTTCTCACCAAATTCTGTAGATTCCGGAAACCGTAACACTTTGCCCCCTTGAACACGGCCTCGCCATCGCTCTGCTTGTATAGCATGTACTCCTCGTAGTCGGACGTGCGTACCACCTTCATGCTGAGGTCCAGTGGCTCTGGATAAGCGTGCCTGACGGCAGACATGAGTGAGTGGAGGTAGGAACCCGAACTCGTACCCGGGTGAAGCAGCAGCTCAGGGATGCCTTCCAGATTTTCTGTGTTGTCTTCTCCAGGGACTGGGGTAGACAGATCCCAACCCTTTTCACGCATAAGCAGATCAAGTTCCCCAGTCGTGATAACACAGTCGACGTCCCGCGTCGAATATACATCATTATAAAAGTCTTGGCGCGTGGCTTCAAGTTTTTTGTCATAGCAAGGCATCACAGTAACGTGGTATACCTGATCAGGTCTGTACGTTCGATAAAACGTCAATCAACGACTACCTTTGATGGGGTGCCAATACGCACTGTTTTCCCCAAGTGCTCGCTAGCCATGACTTGACCAATGTCCCCATGACTTGCTGAGGACTCTTTGTCTGAGAGATGAAGGGCAACATTTCGGAGTGCGTCTTTTCAGCATAACATATCCATCCAGGACATGCGCTCGCCAACATCGGCAGTTTACCATCCCGTCTGCGCTCCCAAAATTCTCGCGCGTGCTCCAGCAGAGAGATATGTCGTGCAAAGGTCGTGTCATAGACATGTTCAAAGCCCATCACCTGCGTGCAAAACGCCACCACTCGCCGCATGACCTGCCTCAGTCCAACTGGCCCAGCGGAATTAGACAAGGTCGCCGAAAGTGACGCCAGAGATTGAGGTGCGATCGACAATACCGGAACCTTGTGCCCCGGTGAACTCGCGGGTGGGTTTCCGTCGAAAAAGTTGAGCACCTCTGTATGGGACTGTAGAGTGATCAAGACCGATTCGGCTGACGTGATGCAGCCGCTGTCGGAACATGTGAGTTGGAGGCACGGAGCATATGGAGTGCGGATGACCGTGACATACCTGCAGGCAAGGCAATCGTTGAGACTGATCTGTGCCTGTTGTAATTTACGGCCCGGTGGTTTGGACGCCGTTGCGTCCCGCACGGAGGGTGTGGACGACACCTCGTAGTAAGATCCGGACGCGTCGATTCGGATTTCCGTCTGGAAGTGCGCCTTCTATCAACGGGGAACAGAATGGGCGAGGAAGAATACGTACAGAAGCGGCTCCAGCTACTTTCACGTTCTCTGGGGCATTGAGTTGCTCGACTGGCTTGATGCATGCTTGTGAAGGGGTGATGAAGTCGTTGAGGTCCGTTAGTGTCTATTCGGGTGTGGGTAAGTCCCGGAGCGCACGTCGTGTTTGAGCAATCGCCTACCAGAGCACCAGAGAATGCCATCGACGTCGGGGACGGGAGATATAGGACCGAGGTATTTGGATATCCCCAAAGGATCGGGAACCGGAACTCGCTGACAAATCGGGACCATTACAAGGGTCAAGAAGGCTTAGGAAGCCACACTATGTACCAGTACTACATTTTCGAGATTCATTTGTTCTTCCCATTTTCAACGGCTCTCAAAGTGGCTGGAGTATTTTCTCGAAATTGTCATATGCAATGACCACGTCATGTATCCGCTGATGTGATTTCCGCCTTGTACGATCATTAGATAGTAGGATTCGTCCTGTTCTGAAGTGGTAATATGTCGTTTGACACTGGTTACTATTCATAAGATGAAGCCAGTGTTAGAGGCTGTCAAGGGGTGACATCATAAAGAGCAGACATATCCTAATTAGAGGTTAGCTGTTGACCCATGTAAGAGGGCGAGACGAGAACTTTCTGGATGTGATCTGTTGGCTGATCCTCCGAGACCAATCTGGGGGTATGACCCACCGTGATGCTTTCAGATGATGGCTGCTAATTAAGACCGTAGTTATAATAAGCAAGCAAGCAACGAAGCCAAAAGCAATGATTTGGACAGCCCTCTACTCGTTCGTGACCAAGCGAATCGAAGCACTGACTGGAGCGCCCGTTAGGTTCGATGGTGACGACCTGCCGAAGAGTTGGAAGTTTCGAAGGTACGTGTAGACGGTCTGGGGTGTTGCCCAGCTGCTGTCCGAACCTTCGTAGCAAAACCCCAGTATCCCGAAGGAGGTGAGAGAGGAAATAGTCTCCAAAGAATGTCCCGGTAGAGAGATTGGCACATATGGTCATTCAAAGATAGAGGTTTACGGAATAGACCATCGATATCAACGTTGGTTGCATTCCTGAGCTGAAGATTTGATTGGGTCAATGCAAGCACGTCGTCGAAGCTAAGTCTCATAATCAGCAACGGCGAACACCACGAACATCCAAAGTTGCCTACTACAGCACGACGTTACCATTTGCCACATCAGGCCATCTGAGCGAGAAGACACGGCCCCACCTGCAGTGGAACAGAATTGGAGGTATTATCAGAAGCATAACTTGCAGTGGTCGTTGCTCTCTGAATATAAGTTGTTCGGCGTAAGCATGTAAGCGTACACTGCGGGTGACCCAAGTCAACTCTAGGTTCACCTGGAAAGCACTTACTTTCGCCGGCGCCATTCTTTCTCCACATGAGAGTGCACTGAAGCAATCATCACGGCAGGCAGTGCGCCGTCTGAGCAACCATCATCATCCGGGCCACGTCTGAGATCCAGAAGCTTGCCCCTCGGGCACATCGAAAATTCGAATCAAAGGCAATTTCGTACGAGCGGAGCATACTGTCAAAGCTATAACCCATCAGTCATATTCCAAAGGGAATACCGCTGTGCATCCCCTGTGCCTTGCGAGTAGCTGCCAGCAGGATATGTGATTCGCGGTACGGGTTCGTGTGACGACGTGTCTCCAGGGGATCCGGGGATAGGATCATTTGGAACGGGTCGTCAACGAAGGAGATGTCGACCGCACCGTTTAAGATGTGGCCATTGTTGACGGACCATTGGGATGTGATGAAGGACTGTGCATATGCTGATGCCAGTATGTTTGTTAAAGGCATGGCGGTGCTGGTGCTCAGCGCTCAAGACGTATTGTGCGGCGGCGTTGGACGGGGATGCGCGTGCCAGTGTGGCAACCATTACTGGCAAAGACGTCGCTAGGCGAGAACGCTAGTACCAGGTCTCAATGCAACAAATGGAGGGTCCCGAGCTCTGCCGAGTTTCACGATGGTCGTCGAGGAAGTGGCAAGGGACCATCATGACCGATGTCGAGGATGAGCATTTCGAAGACGCGTTTTAGTCACGTGGTATCAGTTATCACGCCACGTGGGGCTGTACAATGTAGACGCGCAGTTAACGTGTACAAAAGTCAAGTCCATGGGCGGAGGTCGCTAGCAATGTTTTCGCAAAACTCGAAGCAAAGAGACAGAAACGCGGCCGGTAACGAAGAGGCCAGCCAGCCGCTGCTCAACGGGTCACACGAGGATCTCACTGGAGGAGACCTCGAAGATCAGACACACCTTTTATTCGATGCCCCCGACGATGAAGACTCCGAGGGTCATATCAGTCATTCCGTCACACCTCGCCGCGGGGAACACTCTGTCAGATTCCGTGAAGAGGTTCAAGTCATTGGTCCACCGCTGAGGTCCACCACGCAGAGCCGAGAAACTGGTGCGTGCTCACCATAGAGTTCTTCAGCTCGGTTCAGGAACTCCAAGACAGAGTACGAGCTCGATTCGGATGATTTCGATGACACCACTCTTGCCGAAATCGGGCGGCAGCAGCAGAGGAGTTCACGGGCTTCGGGACCGGGGCGACGGGGGCGACGACCCCCGCCCTTGCTCGCAGGTCTCTTGGATTCCTCAGTCTCTCGGAGGACTCCCGAAACGACCATACCGATGTATGAGTCCGAAAACCAAGGGTCCTTGACCGACCTCGATATCAGTGAGGTAGCTGCAAAACAGCATGCCGGTGGTGGGATGCTTGACTCTGTCGCAAACATGGCCAATTCGATCCTCGGGGCCGGTAAGCCTTATATCATCCATATTGTTATGGTCTGACAGGCGGACAGGTATCATTGGTGTGTGCAATCTCGACAACAGAGTAACCGTCCTACTTATTCAGCGCATAGGTCTACCTTATGCCATGAGTCAAGCTGGTTTCTTCCTCGGAATAGTCTTACTAGTTGTTCTCTGTGGTGTCACGGATTGGACTATCCGTCTCGTCGTGATAAATGCCAAGCTCAGTGGTAGGAATTCTTATATCGAAATCATGAACAACTGTTTTGGTCCAAGTGGTCGTGCCGCCGTATCGCTCTTCCAATTCGCCTTTGCATTTGGCGGTAGGTCTGTCGCTCATGATCGTTATATATATCTGATCAGTACGGTGAAAGGCATGTGTGCGTTTGGCATCATCATAGGTCAGTCTTTTCCTCACTCTCCTTTACAACTTCCAACGTCCGCCCGCAGGGGATACAATACCCCATGTCATTCGTTCGCTATTCCCAACACTATACAAGATACCCGTCCTATCCTTATTCACCAACCGACAATTCATCATAGCACTCTGCACTATTTGTGTATCGTATCCGCTCTCCCTTCACCGCGATATTCACAAACTCTCCCGAGCATCTGGCCTGGCGCTTGTCGGCATGTTGATAATCGTCGCTTCCGTTCTGGTCGAAGGCCCGCACGTGGACCCAGAACTAAAAGGAGACCCCTCGAAACGGCTTACTTTCGTTGGCCCAGGCGTATTCCAAGCAATCGGTGTCATCAGTTTCGCATTCGTCTGCCACCACAACTCCCTTCTCATATATGGTAGCCTCCGCACGCCGACACTTGATCGCTTCACGCGCGTTACGCACATTTCGACGGCGATCTCTTTCGTCGCATGCTGTGTCCTCGCCATCTCCGCCTTTTGGGTATTTACCGATAAAACGCGAGGCAACATCTTGAACAATTTCTCGCCCGTGAGTGTCCATTCGCTGAGACACGTTATGAGATACTAAAGAGATGACCCAGAGTGATTCCTTGATCAACGTTGCCAGATTTTGTTTCGGGTTGAACATGTTCACCACACTCCCTCTAGAATTGTTTGTCTGTAGAGAGGTAGGAAACCTCTCGACCGAATTGACTTGATGACCTGACGGATGCGCAGGTCATTGAACAATACTTTTTCTCTCACGAAAGCTTCAACCCTCAACGCCATCTATTCTTCACTAGCACCATCCTTTGCGCGTCGATGCTTCGTACGTGATCTCTCTCCTATCACACCTAGGGAGAATTCAATTCTCATTCACGTCTGATCTAGTCTCCCTTATTACTTGTGACCTGGGTGTGACGCTCGAGATTACAGGTGGCGTCTCAGCGACGGCTCTCGCCTTTATCTTCCCTGCGGCATGCTACCTCAAACTCACTGATCCTCGCGTGCCGCTTTACTCACGTGCAAAACTCCCCGCAGTCGCTTGTCTCATTTTTGGGATTGTAGTCATGGTCGTGTCACTTTTCCTCGCGTTGGGCAAGGCATGGACGCCCGAAGGCGAGGCCAGGATATGCGCGTGAGATACTACATGGAGTTGTACATTTATTCATCTAGAACGGTTATATTGAAACGGACATATATATATCCTCCCTCAGGTAGCCATGAACAAAGTAATCATCGACGAAGCTGCACGATGGCGCGCAACCCAGGGACTTTGTCAATGTCCTCGACCTTCGCACCTCTGTCTTTGGACTCGGTGGCTAATAGAGGTGACACCTTTGGGAATTTCTCCCAAAGCTTTTCGACGGCACTCAGGGGTTCCAAAGTGCCATCGTTTGGCTCAAACACGAGGAGCCAGATTGCATCGTACCCACCCGCTGTGTGTTGTGAAGAACACGCTCTTATGGAAGAAAGGATCACTCACCACCGGGCACTCCACCACAAATGACCCCCTTTTGCGCAATAGATGCGTCCAAAAGTTCGGTCTGTGCGTCAGGTTCGATGTGTACATCTTCACCCGCCGCTTTACCCATTTGTCGCATGAGCACACGCGTATTCTATGACCGGCGATAAACAGGAGGGGATGGTCAGGTACAACTCGTGCGCTTACCTCGCTCGTCTTTCGGAGATCCAAAAACGCCTGGACGACGGATCGCTCGGATTGAGCGCTGCCAAGCCACTAAGTAACACCAGCATCGGTTCTCGGCTCAGCCTCCAGGCAACGAGAAGAACGGGGCCCCTTACCTCCGATGACGGCGCTGAAGACATGCGTTTGACAGCGGATGCGTACAACTCCGAATGTCGTTCATACAAGTCAGACAGGTGGCGAAGATGAGCGGCGAGGGCTTGATTCGATGCGTCGATTGCGGCCCACAGCCTGTCAGCTGGGAAATTGGGTCGTTAGTGTCATCGTGTGGAGAAGAGAGAGCGGTGCACGCGCGTGCCTTCGACGGCTTTCTCTTGACGCCATTTCAACACCTTGCTCACGAGAGATGGGGTGTTGCTTCCGGCGGATACATCCGCTAATACGAGTCTGACGAGCGGCGGGAGTTGAATTGGGACGGTCTGATTATCCCAGTGATCGCCAGGGCTGAGTGCTGGGGATAGTGAGGACGTCCCAACAGTCTAAAATGACCAACGCGGTGTTACATTACAATCAGCATTGCCATGCGCGTCCACGGGCTTACATCACCTCCTTTCATCAGACCGTCCAACAGGGCGGGGCTGAATCGTGTGTACAATTGACTCCCAAAGACGGCGGCGGACACATCGAAGCCGCTGCCCACCTTTCCCTGTGCGAAGCAGTGCACGAACTGAGCGGTGTTGTGTGCTAGCTTGCGTGCGTCGCTATCGGGCTGGCTGAATTCTTCCCCGGTGGTTACCTTGAGCCTGAGAAGGAGGGCGGAGACGACGGAAGTGATCAACGCCGCCGATGATCCCATCCCGGTCTTGTTGACATTGTCCAGTCGGACGTCCTGAGGGCAGAACGGGGTGATGCTGGCCAAAGACGCGACCGTCGAGGGCAAGTTTAATTCTTGAAGCTAGCGGGAGAGGCCCATCAGTAAATAACCGAGATGCTTAGAGTCCCAATGACCTTGGCTTGTTGAGAGTAAAAATCATTGTCACCCACGGCGGCGATATCGAGGCCATGTTGCAACGAATCTCGCAACGATCGAGCGGAGCCCACGGGCGATAAACGTTCCGAGGCCAGTATCAAGGTATATTTCAGTGCGTAATACACAAATTTGTTCTTGCTATCAGCAGAGATCATTTCGATGCAGTTACGCACGGATGTAAACGCACCTTTCTGAAACTTGATTGACGTCCACCGTTCCATCATCGCGGATGGTCACGGAATACGTCCATTCGGCTCCGACGAACTGAGGTGATCGAACGATGATCTGGCCTACCTGACCAGGTTGCTGGCAGTCCTGGATAACGGCGTAAAATCGAGATGAGGCTGAGATCACCAAGCCTGTAAACTTTTGGTCGAGCACAAGGTATCCCCCTGCAATCAGAACTTTTCCTGGGGCTGAAACAACCGTGGTGGACGACATCGTACGGTACAAGCATCACTTCGCTTCAGATCGACGTGTAGTTGCTGACTAATCATGATACGCCTGCCGAGGCAAGGACTTGCCTAGAGAACTTGTCTAATTACACTCCCAATACATCATGACTGCCCCGCACGAGCAAACCAGTGCTTTTGCTGGTCACATGTCGCATTTTTACACCCAGGGCAACGAAGACCCATTTGTACACTCATCGGCCCACTCTTTCCAGCAGAATAGTCACGAAGATGTTGTGTTGCGATGTCAGCAAGGGCGCGGATGAACACCGGCGACTCGTTCAAAGATTCTGCGCGTTGGATCTCCATCCCGAGCTGCAAAACACGTACCATGAAACAGGGTACACACGTGTATCAGCGATAAGTAGGACTTGAGGAACACGAGGTTTACCTCTCTGCCTTCTTTCATGTACTCCAGTTCAAGTTCATAGAGTGTCTCGATGTGGTCGCTTGTGAACGCGATCGGGATGAGGACCACCTGTTTCTTTCCGAGACGCGCAAGTCCCTTGACAGCCTCACCAGTTTGCATACCGATCCATGCAGAAGGCCCGACTTGGGATTGCCAAACCAAGCGATATGGATTCGAGTGCCCCAATCGGTCCATGACGGCATTCACAGAAGCCGACACTTCGAGAACGTATGGGTCCCCACGGTTGACCACTGACATAGGTAGCGAATGTGCCGAGAATAGTAATACCACGTCAGAGCGATCGGATGGCTGGAATTTTTGTAGCGCGGCCTCGACGTTTTGCGCTACAGCCTAAACAGCGGGGTAGTGTGAAATAGCAAACGACAACGTCAGCCGTACTCACCTCGATGAAGCCAGGATGGGTACCCCAGCGATCAATCACACTCCATTCAATGTCCCCCATCTCACCCGCTCTTCCTCGTCTGAAGAGTTCGTTTAGGCTGCTTCCTGTTGTACTACAGCTGTATTGGGGATATTGTGTGAACGCCACGGCACGTTTCACACCATCGGCTTTCATTCGACGAGCAGTCTCCTGCGTGAGCGGGTTCGCATAACGGAAGGCCACATACGGCTTGTGGGGAGCGGTCTCTGGGTGAAGTTCGTCGAGCAACGCACACATTCCAGCGCCCTGATACTCAGTATAGCGAAGGATGGGTGACCCTCCCCCTATCTCGGCATATTGCTTCTCGATCTGGGGTGTCCGTCGTCTAGCAATGAGCGGGGCGAGAACGCGCTGGAATGGCAATGGTATAAGGTCCCCGTCCATGAACAGGTTTTTGAGAAAATCATGGGTCTCCGGTACCTGTGAAAAACCGGTGAGTAGAGCTTGACCGTAGTTGCTGCCCACGTACCGTGGATGGTCCGCCCATATTCAGCATAACAATAGCTGGCAAGGTGTCAGAAACATGCAAAAATATCAAGCACAACGATTTGGGCACCTGTGGGACTACGACCACGAGTGAGATGTGTACTGAGACTCCCAAGGTGGATTTATGAGCCCACCTCTTATGCTTGATTGAAGCGCCTTGAACGGTGGCCATGCAACGAGCTTGAGAGGCCAAGACATTTGCTCTGGAAAGACGAGGGAACATTGCAGACATTGGTAGAGACCTGCTCGAGCCCGGCACGGACTCGGATGTAAACCGAAGACGCTACTTTGCTCGTGGGCCGATGACTAAGCAATAGCTGACATCATCGGCATTTGACTTTGAGAAGACTAGTGTAACAGTAGGTAATATACTATTCTAACGATAAATGAGATATAGATACACCGGGGGCTATATATACCTATTCATCGTGCAAATCGGCAAAGAACGGACATTGGGGGGTATGGTCCCAAGATATCGGACGCGGCGGGGAAGCGTGGCCGACGCTGGTCAAATCGTGAATAAGCGGGTAGCGGTTCTTCCGAGACGTTGTCCAAAATGATGATGGGAGTACTGGATTGCAGTGGGACTCTGGTGGAAGGAATATCTTGAGATGGTACTCCACTCAGTAATGAATCCCGGGTTAGGGGATCAGGACTGCTCAACGCTGAGGATATCAACGGGGCAGTCTCTGAGTCATCCCCTTGGGCGGCGGAAGCAAAAGAATCACGCTGAGAGTACGATGGAGGATCAGGAAAGGGGGAAGGAGTACCCAGATACGACGACGGATATAAAACTTCCATGACGCTGCGAAATGAAGGCAACGAGCGGCGCACATGGCTCCCCGGAGAGGCGCATGTGGAATCTACAACGCTGTCTGTTTCCTTTGACGAAATGTGAGCCGAAATACGATAGTGAGTAGTATTTTACACACAGAACGCATAGCGCAGGAAGGACAAGTGCAGCCAGAGACATAGACTGTCTCTGCCATGGCGGCATCCCGGTGCTGTTGGGCGGCAGTATCGTCGTCAATCGTCCGTTCGGTGTCTGATGCGTCAGACTGGAATGAGAATGATTAATGCGAGTTGCAGACGGCTAAATCATGAACGTACCTGAGACTCGGACGGAGACAGAAATGGTTGTTGCTCTTGTAGAGGAGGGCAATGGTCAATGAATATTTTCTTGAAGTTGGACAACATAGGGACTGTTGAGCAATACATCCCAGTGAGTGTATGAAAGAAGGGGCATCAGGATGGCGGTGCAGAGCATATATACGGGGTGCTGCGAATTGGGGTCAGGAGTTGAATTGAAGGTGATCACTCGCCTGGAATGATTCCGCAGACAGGGGCTGTATGTAAGCTGTGCATCCCAATTCAAATGTCCCCTGGGCCTCTACCAGACGACAAAGACACTTTAAGACATGACGGACGTCATACCGGTATCATCCCGTTGAGCGGGAAGGTTCGGGACTTCGTCCAGGCAGTGTAGTTTTGATCGTGGCGAGCTTGTGTAGCGCGATGGGCCGCCGCATGTGGTACACGTACAGATACTTGTCCTTGAAAATGGCATCGATCCCACCGACCCCGAGACTTGGTGTATCCGTGGAAGGTGTCAGTCGCGAAGGTCGATGCGGGCAAGGGTGCTCTGAACGCAAGGTGATAACATGTACAGGACGATGATAAAGGACCCTTCAAATCGTTGACATCTGAATCAAGATTAAATTCACTTGCTGCATTTATCTCGTGCAGTCTTCCCACATTGCGGAGTACAACTGAGAAACATGGCTTCGTTTAAACGTTTACGATTTAGACGATGGGATCCGGGCGCCAACATCGATGTCAGTTTGGTCGTGTTTGTGTTTGTATTGAGTGTATAAAGTGCAACGTGTCCTGTCGACGTGTATTTTTTGCAGCTCCCTCCAGCGGCCACGTCCACCCAGAACATGCGCAGTCATTTTTGACCATATCTTTATTCCTATTCCCTCTTTCTAACGACCCGCCTACCCTTACACAATGACACAATTCGTAGACCCTTCTTCCCTATCCCTCCCTTCCTCTTCCCTCAAGCGTCCCGCTTCTCCCTCCTGTTCCAGTGATGCTTCCAGCCCTTGTCCCACCGACGAGCTTCCCCGTAAACGCCCTCGTTCCGCCGTCACCCCCGAGGAGCGAAAAGAGGCTCGTGCACACCGTAACAGAATAGCCGCTCAGAACTCGCGCGACCGCCGAAAGGCACAGTTCACCTACCTCGAACGCAGAGTCGCCGAGCTTGAAGAGGAGAACAGACGTCTCCGCGCCGGCATTCATGTCAGCCCATCTCCATCCATCTCTACTGTCTCCGAGCCAGACCTCGCTACCATCGAGCGCGAGCAGGAACAGCTTCGCAAACGTGAAGAGGAACAACGTGAGCGTGAGAATCAGGAATTGCGCGAACGAATACGGACACTCGAAAAAGGTTACGAGGCCGTCGTACGAGCTTTGGCAGCGCAGGGTAATCCTTCTGTCACCTCGAGCATACCTACACCCCCTGCAACAAGTCCAACGCCAATTGCTCCATCGCATTCCCCGTCCTCACAACCAACCTCAAATTCGAACTCATCCAACACCTCATCCCCTTCATCACCAAATGCATTGGCACCTTCCTTGCCATTGTCGCCAACCTCTTCCAACTCGACCCTCGTCGACAGCCCTCTACTTTTTACGAGCGGCGATTCATTCGACTTTCCCCAGAGCCCTGTTCTATCGAGTGATACGTCACTTGCCTTGCCCCCACAGTCGCTCGACCTCTCCCTGACTACTAACACTCCTACTCGCCACCTAGCACGGGTGGTGAACACTGTCGGCCATTCAGCAGTGTCCCTGCAGCGGGTAGGCAGTGCACAAGTGGTGATGGGACCGGCGAGCACTGCAAGGTGTTGGGCAGTGACACAACCGAGGTTGGTACCTTGTAATTTGTCTTTTAAATTTGGCTGACACTGCTTTTAGTCCGAAGACGAAGCAGCATCAGATGCTGCCATCACGCGTCTGTTCGCGGAGATCCTCGCGTCGCCGCCGCTTGGCTCTAGCATTCTTCCAAGCTCTAGCACTTCGTCAGAAGATGCATTCAGCAAGGAGGTGCTGAGCAAGACGCAGACCAACCCCACTGATGATGGGCTTGGCCTAGGGATTGGTATGAGTGGTATCGACGCTGTCGACTGGGCAGAACAAGTCTCCGCAGAAATGGAGATGGAGAAGCTATTAGAGATGCTTCCGAACGCGCAGGATGTCGCTGTGGATGCGATCCTGCATCCCAACGTCAACCTCGACGCCGACATGGATCTCTCAAGTGCGCTCACATGGGATGGGGTCAGTGTATTTTGATTTCTACCGCCCCGAGCGCACCCCCGAGATACCATCGCGCTCGGACAACCAAAACATCAGCCGCGGCTCGACGCTGTGCTGTGTACATCTCTCTATGTCATCGGCTTTTCTCCTCCATTGAACGCATGGACTATGCACCCTATGAGCGCACTCGTCAGTTGGATTCATCTATTTACTACTCTACCTTGTCCTATTGATCTTTCTTCATCGTCTTGTTTTTATTGGCGTTTGGTAGTCAGCTCGTCATGGACGTGCATCACCTTCGGATCACAGCCTTCGTGTCACGCCTATTCCCCATTATTTCCCCTTTGCAGGCAGCGCCATCAAAGGACTCATACACCTGATGCTGTCTCCCAGACACGCCCGTTCATTCGTTTCTCCCCATCAGGGTCTGATGAAATGATTGATGCGGTGCGTGCTCTGGTGAGCGCTTAGGATGTATGTGTGCTTGTGATGGTCAACTGATCTGTGATGTGGGTTTCACCTTTGGCCCATCAGTACTTTTTAATGTTGTGGCACTTGGTTGGCGTATTCGATGTAATCGGTGCAAATATATGATCGGTTGGCTTGATGTCAATTTTCTGTGTCATGTCAGGCCTTGGTTTCAGGAACGACTGGTAGGATCGAGTTGAAACCAAATGTTCTCTGCAGTTAGTGTACAGTAATGTCTCCAACATGCATTGACGTGTTTTCAGGTGGCTACTTGAACAAGCTACCATTGACTGCTGGTTGGCTGTCCCGCTAGTGATCTACGGTGCACAGCGACCTTGTCGCTCTTTTAAGGTTTCGTTGATCGACTCAGCCCCTGTCGCCATATGGCGGGCTTAACGTACAATTGAATGGATGGGAGTAACGTGGACACCACAAAGCACAAGGCGCGACCCTGGTCGCCTTGTCCAAGACCATAACCAAGGCACAGCGCTCAAATGGCACGTTGGCGATATCTTCTAGAATTTACGTCATAGAAATAGGTTCAAGAATATGATGTACATTTTCAGGCCATTTTTTTCACCGCCTCACATGCTTTAGGGATATTCATTCCGACTGGAAGAAGCAGACGAGAGCTAGTCACCCGTCCACTTATCATCCTCCTCTTCCATGTCCTTTTGTGTGAGGCCAGCTTTTGCGAGTGCTTCCTCCGAGGTATAATCGACCTTGATACCACGAGTGCGTCGGCCTTGTATGTTAGATGCGTCAATCTCTGGGCTATCCTCGTCGTCGTCGTCATCCTCTTCCTAAACACGCGAGATTTATGCATTGAGTGATGGACAAGCGATGGGTGACACATACATCTTCCATTTCTTCATCTTCGTATTCCTCCTCCTCCTCCTCTTCCTCGACCTCGTCTTCGTCTTCTTCCATGGATACGTCAGGAGAGACGACGGCGCTCTTTCCTTTTCCTTTGTCCTTCTTCTCGGGCGAGTTTACGCCTGCATTGGCCCCATTGGAGCGCGCACTAGCGAATAGCGCCGAGATAAGCTCAAGTGGATAGTGGACCGATGGAGTAAAGACGCACCCAGCTGCGGTCGACATGTACCGAAATTGTTAGACTCAGTACAGATGGCGGTGTGAGAGGATAATAGCAAGAACAGATACAACGCGTTGGCGATGTTTGTTGATGTCTATTTGGCAGCAGGACCCCACGGATAGGCAGGGAGGGCAACGGCCCACAACGCTGGCGATCTCAATGGGTGACCACAAGATGGTTGAACCTTGGCGTTGCCCTGGCCGTTGCGGTCAACTGAGGCCAACCGACGGCTAGAAGAGACATCCTCGACAGTGACAGTATATGGGTGCATTTCTGGCGATCGACACGGATAGCCGAACAGCAGTGAGAGTCGGTGCGATCAAAGCGTCGGTTCATCTCACTTTGGACCGGGCAAAATCACTGCGGTGTGGTCGCAGAGACTTCGACATTGTAGGACGCGGATATCTCCGTCCGACGACCGTGTGATCTTATACAGCTCCCTCTCTGATCACGTACCTGTCTGCGTGGTCGCACTTTCTCTCGGTCGTGTTATTACCCTGTCTTTCCCCTCTTTGTCCTCCTCGACGACGACGGCGTGACCACCACTCCCCACAACACCTTCTTCCTTTCCTTCTCCTCCCGACTGCCAGTCCGCTCGCGTCGGCTCGTTGCCCCGAGCCTCGTTCCCTTTGCTTATCATCATTCTCCCCTCCGGATTCTAATGTCTCGCGCGCTCCTCTCGCCCTCTCCCGGCGATCCAGAAAAAACCACCAGCTCTTTCTTTGTCCCACCCCCAATCCAGAGGTTATCCCGTTCCTTCTCTGGGTTCCAGTCCCCTTCGGGTCGTTCCTCCAACCTTCCTTCCCAAGCCACTCCTTCGCCCCTTCCTGGTCCAAATAGAGCACCCAGCACCGCGGACTCCCCATATTCCAACCCCTCCTCTTCGAAGCCCTCGAATATCTTCCCACGTCTGCACCGTCTCGAAATCGCAGACGATATGCCCAGCAACCAGACAAAGCCCCCTCTTCTCGACCTCAGACTTTCCTCGACCTCCTTTCTCGATGCAGTCGCAACGGATACCGACTCGGAGAAACCCCTCTATGCCGTCGAGACTGTCGGCTCTTCTACCACGGTCTGGCGGTCTGATCCCTGGGATGGCTCTGCCAAAATTGCCGACATATGCTGGCCCAAGGAGCTTCCGCTCAAAGGAAAGGGAAGGGACAATGCACAGGCAGCAACCATCCAAATGGACGGCCTTCGCTGGAGAGAAACGACCAGTCTTCTCAAATATAGTGGTCTAGGCAGGTGGGTAATCCTCGTACTGTGCGTATTTCTGCACAGGTCTTACCGCTCCTTCCTGTGCCAGCTCACGCAAGTTCCACATACCATATCATCCGCATGCGCTCAAGTGGAAGCGCGAGGGGAATGTATACGTGGTACGTGTTCCCAGTTGACCCACCTACGTGGTCTCACTAATCTACTTTAGTGCACGACACCGACCTGCAAGGGTGCTGTTGCATCCTTGGAGTCCTTTAACGATGCCGATACACCCCCCAGACTAAAGGTATTCGAGTCCTTGGGCAGCTTCCACCAATCTGTGCCTCGACTGGATCATGCGGGCATCTCTCTCTTTCTCCTCGACCACCTTTTCGTCACCGCCCTGTTGCTTGTCACTAACCCCGACGATTGGATGACCCTCGCTCGCAATCCAACCTCCCTCGAGGGCCAGTCAGCCGACGCGCCGCTGTCCTTCAAGACTGCTTCCACTTCCCGTGCTTCCGCCCGGCAATGGAGGAAGATCATGTATGGTGAACCCATGTATCCCTCGCTTAAAACACCGGCGTTCGACAAAGGCGTCGGCAAAGGCGATGAAGATGCCGATGTTCTCGACATTTCCGAGCCACCACAATTATCGACGTCCGTCCGCCAATGGCGAAAAATCGTCTATGGGGAACCACTATATCCTTCTTTGCGTCCACAGTCAGCTGACTGTCTCGATCTTCCGCCCCGACCGAGCACGGCAACTAGTTTTTCATCCGAGTCCGCATACTCCCCTCCTACCCCCTCCTCTGCCCCTTCAACAGGATTTTATGACGCGCCCTCCCTGTTTGATGACACCGACAGGTCCACGCCTCAAACTAGACGGATCGCTTCACCGCTAGCACTCTCTTCCGGCACACTCTCTCCCATGCCTTCCTCGGAGTGCATACCACTTTCCGCATTTCCTATTCCAGTACCATCAGGTACTCGGCGAGAACTACCGTCCCCTCCGTCATCCTATCAACCTCCGCCTTCGATTCAGCCTTGGTTACATCGCTCACGTTCATCACCGAAGCTCAGCCTCGGCACCCAATCACCGACGCCAGTCGTGGATGATGCAGACGATCCCACCAATCAGAGTTTGCTGACACGCATATCCAACGTACGGCAGCTGCCAACTCCTCCACGACGAGAGTCGTCTGGTCAATCCTCTCAGGCACAAACCCAACCTGCGGACGCGAGGCGGCTCTCACAACCGCACCAACGCAGCTTGCCGCCAACACCGGCGTCGATCTCCAGATCGCCGTCGGCTGCGGAACAACACCATGGGCACTCGTTCTCGCAAGTGATTACTTCCCAGTCTCAGTCAATGATCTCGACTCTGCCGGTGGTTCGGCCGTCCACCGCCCATCCAGGGCCCTCCATGGCAACGCAAATTGATGGGAATGCACGTGGACGACGCCCACGACTTGAAAAGGATCCTAGTGAGGTTATGAGCTGGATGCGGAATATCACGCGTGCACACCGTCGGCGCGCCGTTGACGGCGACGATGAAGACCCGGCTTCCGGCCCCTATGTTCCCACGTACGAAGCGCCACCCCCCGCATACAACGCGATCGACTTTTCCAAGCCCCCACAAGCACGTTCACCCCCCGAAGGCACTCAAAGCTCAATGGACTCTGTGTAGCGCTGATCTCTCTATTTGTTGTTCTTTGGGAGCTGGATTCCTTTGCCTCCGTGTTTTTCTAATTGCCGTCGATGTATCACCCATAATGTCCATTCGATTCATTTATATCTGTTGTGCATTTCTTTTTACCCATTTACCCCTCATACCATACATGCATCTTAACTCACTTCTAGCTCTCTCCCGATGTGCATCCGTTCCGGGTTGGATGTGGCATCTGATGATGTCTGGTAATCTTGTCCCTTGTTTTCCGTTGGATGTTTCACTCTGCTTCCAAGTTTTTTTTTTGTACCTCTAGAGGAAAAAGGATAGATGTATACACTCGGGATGGAAATGACGACTCGTCTCAACTGGTTGCTATCGGTACGGCTCCCCGTCTATGTGTCACCCTCGCCGATGTCTCCGGATTCACACTGTTACCCCGCGTGGCCGGTACCTGCAGTCGATCCCACACCTAATCCAACTCAAAAAGCGGGCCCAGCTCGTTGCTAGCTGAAAAAGAAACATCGACACGTCTCATTTGCGACCATCATGGCCACACCCACTAACGTGCACACCTCTTTGACTTTCGGAAGCGCACAACATGCCCCTCCAGACTCGTTACCAAGTGCCTCCATCAATAGAGATGTCAACGCAGCACGATTTATCGTTGTGATGGTAGGTATCTGATTGTGTATCTATCCCATTGCGGCTCTCTTTGTACGATCAGAACATCGTCCTCTTTCTGATTCTGAATCGGGTGTCGCTTCGCACCGCGATGCGATCATGTCGAAGCGAGGCACGCCGCCCCCTGTCCCCTTCCCTCTACCTCCTGCACTCCCTTCGCTTACGACACCGATCGTGTTCCTTGTTGCAGGGTGTGTCCGGGACGGGTAAATCGACACTCGGCGCGGCGTTGGCCGGGGCGTTGCACCTCCCGTTTATCGATGGGGATGACCTCCACCCTGCTACCAACGTGGCAAAGATGGCGCGCGGCGAACCCCTCGGGGATGGGGAGCGTCAACCGTGGCTCGAGACGATTCGCAAGACTGCGATGGCGCGTGTGGTGGCGCAACTTGAACAGACGGGCGAGAGAGAGGGACGGGTGGGGGTGATCGTGGCGTGTTCGGCGTTGAAAAAGGCATACCGTGCGGTGTTGCGGGGGGAGGCCGATGCGGTGTCGTTGCCCACGTATTTTGTGTATCTCAAGGGGGAACGGGAGGTGTTGCTGGCGCGGATGCAGCACCGAACGGGTCATTTCATGAAGGCGGGCATGTTGGCGAGTCAGTTGGATACGCTGGAGAGTCCAGAGGGTGAACCGGGGGTGGTGACGGTGGACGTGGACATGTCGACGGCGGCGCAGGTACAGCGGGTCGTCGAGTTACTGGGGTCGTCATCCCCTTATCTTTGAGCATAGCCACCCACACAGACATATCTTTTTTTGCTAGTGACCACCACCTCGACATCGACATGGACCACGGGGGACACGATATGCCTGCTCGGTGCGCCATGCACATGCTCTGGAACACCCAGATCATCGACACTTGTGTCGTCTTTCCCGCTTGGCACATTCGCTCCCACGTCGGTTTTGTTCTGTCGTTTGTCGCTATCGCGGGCCTCAGCGTTCTCTACGAGTATCTGCGTCTCTTTCAGCGCGACGTCGATGCGAGGATCAAGGAGCGGGTGGGCAAGGGGAAGAGAGCTGCGAGTCCCGTTGTGAGCGGGCGGAGCACCCCCGAGCGTGGGGAAGACATTGGGTTGCTCAACGGCAGGAAAGCGCGACGTGTCGGGTGAGCCGCGCCGTGGACTCGTATACGCCCCACACTGACATTGGAGGATAAGCAGCGTGACGCTCCCAGTGCACTTTCGGGTGCTGCGTGCCGTCTTGTACGGCGCTTCCGTGTTGTTGTCGTGTTTCCTCATGTTGGTGTTCATGACCTACAATGTGCGTCATTCTTGGGGTGTCTTGGGGCGGTTTCTGATAGTCGTGGATCACAGGGATACCTCATCTTTGCGGTCGTCGTTGGCGCTGCTATCGGACACTATGTCTTTAGTGGATTCGTAGAACCCGACGGCAAGGGCATGGCATGTCACTAGTGTAGGATTGTCCTCATACACATTCCTTATCCATCCTTGTGACTCTAACTTGATTTTGGTTCTTTGTGTAATCGGTATTGGTGTCGGGACAATAACATTTGACTGAAGAAAAAAAGAGTACACGAGTTCACTATGACTTCATCTCTGTATCTTGGTCCTTTTTCGCCAGATCGTGCGTCTTGAGTAGGACATCGATCTCGGCTGGCTTGTATATCTTGGCCTTGACTTGCTTGGCCGCCTCGTCGTACGTCAACACGGCAAATTCCACTAACCGTCGAGTCAGCGCAAGGGTCACACAAGACACAGATATAGCAGGACTGACGTTTCTCGCTCCCCAAGGTGGTACTATCCATGGTCCTGCTCATCACTCTGAGCGCGAGCCCGATCGCCTCGTCGACACCCATGTCGTCCTTGTACTCTTGTTTGAGAAGACTTTGGGCAGTTCCATTGTTGGCCCCGATGCAGGTCGCTTTCCACCCAGAATAATTTCCAGACGGATCCGAATGGTAGAGTTGGAAGTGATAGTGTGGATCATATCCAGCATAGAGGAGGGAGACGCCAAAAGGTCGAAGACCTGGAAAAGACGTCGGCAAGGACGAAACGGTAACGCGGGTGGACGTACCACCGTATTGAGTATACCCTTGTTTCATATCGCAAAGCCGTTGTGCGAGCTGCTCGACGGGGATATCCTGATTGTACTGCAACAAATGTTTCTGCGCGACCGACCGCGCATAGTTGACGAGCGAATTGGCATCCGAGGTGATCCCGGCGACACCGCCAATCACGTTTCTGTGCTCGATCCAGGGATCAGCGGGGGAGAGATGGAGAGGGGGGGGGGATGAACGTACGAGTTGAGGAGAAACATCTTTTCGCCGCTGCCACCGTATCCGCCGGCCTCTTTGGCGCTGGAGAGGTCGAGGAGTTTACCTGTGACACGTTTTTCGGCGGCGAGGACGACACCGTCTTTGGCGAGGATGCCGAGGACGGTGCCTGCGTGTGAGATGGCTTCCATCGCATACTCGACTGTCAAAGGGGATCGTCGTGCTCTGTGTGATTGGGTGGGGGAGATGAGGACGTACTCTGGTATAGGCGACCTGTGTGGGTGGGATGAGCAGGTCGCTGGTAGCCAGTGCGATCGTCGACGTACCTTCAGGAGAGAATATGGTTGTTCGACCTGTAGATGATCGGGTTGGTCGTGTATAGTACCGAGAGGTTTATTACGCACTGTCATATCTTCTGGCCTGGCGGGATCTTTATTAGCTGCGATTCGGCGGCATGTAAGCTGGGACTTACCATGGTGTTGTGGATGAAGAGAATGGAGTCAGTGACGCGTACTCGTATAGGGCGTACGCGTCGACTCGGCAATTACCGACGACGCCTTCATCAACGACCACAATGTCAGACCATCCTACTCTACGAGTGACACCGCTTGGGGCTGGTCAAGAAGTCGGCAGATCTTGTGTCGTGCTACAGTATAGAGACAAGACTGTCGTGTGTGATGCGGGTATTCATCCTGGGCGCTCTGGCATGGCGGCGCTGCCCTTTGTGGACTATCTGGACTGGAGCACCGTCGACGTTATACTGATCACGCAGTAGGTCTTTTTCGTTTGGGCTGTTTTGGTATCTCATTGTCTCTAGCTTTCATCTCGACCATGCGGCTGCATTGACGTATATCCTGGACAAGGTGGAGTGAAGCGCCGTGTCGCACGACTTTTCACTGACTTCTGACAGACCAATTTCCGACAAGGCAAAGGCAAAGTCTACATGACGCACGCCACAAAGGCGGTCTACAAACTCGTGATGCAGGATCTTTTGAGTGCCAAGTGCGTCGTCGACTTGGTGTCCCCTTACCTTTTTCGCTGACCAAGAGTATCAAGTCTGTCCTCGCTTGGGAGCCTGTTTACGGCGGTTGAGGTATCCCAGTCGTTGACGTCCATCATTCCAGTCTCGGTGCATGATCAGGTGTCGCCTTGTCCTGGTGTCTCGTTCATTCCTTACCATGCGGGACACGTGCTCGGAGCTTGTATGTACATGATCGACATTCTTGGTCTCAAAATCCTGTATACTGGCGACTACTCTCGCGAAGACGACCGTCACTTGGTCAAGGCGGAAATCCCTCCCGTAAGACCCGACGTGCTCGTCGTGGAAAGCACCCACGGCGTGCACACGCTCGAGACGAAGGCCGACAAGGAGCTGCGATTCACGGCGCTCATACATGCGATTCTCCGGCGCGGTGGACATGTGTTGTTGCCCGTATTCGCGCTCGGGATGGCGCAGGAACTGCTGCTCGTCTTGGAGGCGTACTGGGAGGAGCATCCTGATTTACAATCCGTCCCGATTTATTATACGTCCAGTCTTGCCCGAAAGTGCATGGCTGTGTATCAGACCCACATACATGCGATGAATGACAACATTCGATCGCGATTTGCAAAGAGGGATAATCCTTTCGTGTTCAAGTGGGTGTCTCGGGCGCGTTCGTGTATCGTATTCATAGATTTTTGCAGACATGTCTCGAGTGTTCCCCCGCAGCGGGGTTGGATACAGAAGATCGCTCAGGGCCCTCCGTGTGTTGTTCTCGCCAGCCCTGGGTTCATGGACTCTGGTAATAGCCGGGAACTATTTGAACTCTGGGCCCCAGATCCCCGGAACGGCCTCATCATTACAGGATACTCTATTGAAGGCACCTTGGCCAAGGTAAGTGGTCTTTGTAGTGTAGTAGGGGTCAGACTATGTATTTTACATGTAACACAATGTATACTCTTTGATTCTGCTCGAGTGGCTGGACCACCATCTCACCTCGGTTCGCAGAGTCTCCTCAACGAGCCCGACGACATTTTGACACTGAGGGGTGAACGCATCCCATGCAAGATTTCGATCGACAGTCTTTCGTTCAGTGCGCACGTCGATTATTCGCAAAACTCGGAGTTCATCGAATTGATCAACGCGGAGCATGTGGCAAGTGATCTCTTTTCGCCAGAGAGTTATTGAACAATGTCCATTCTAGGTTCTGGTGCATGGAGAGCAGACTACGATGGATCGTTTGCGCACAGCGATGGAGGCGCGTTACCGAGATCGAGGTGTCGCGCGCCAGGTGTACACGCCTGGAAATCTCGACACATTGGACCTCCCGATCCGACACGCACGCATCGCCGAGGTACGTTATTTATCGTGTTTCATCGTGTCCGTGGTGACATTCGTGCAGGTTATCGGGCGGCTTGCTAAAGAAGTACCGAGGGAAGGAGACGTCTTGTCTGGTTTGCTGGTTGCCAAGGACTGCTCGTATACGCTCTTGGATGCGCAGGACCTACAAGCATGTACGGGACTGGTGATGCCTGTCGTGATGCAAAAGCAGAGGTTCGTGATTGGCGTTGCGTGGGAGTTGGTGCGATGGCACCTCGAGGGCATGTTTGGAAGCATCGAGGAGCGCGTGGAAGGCACCGTGAACACGATCCGGGTGGGTGTTTGCGATTTGGACGGGGGCGTTGGCTGACGGTGACCTAGGTGATGGGTGTGGTGGACGTAAAGCAGACGGCGACACAGCAGGTGACGTTGGAATGGGCGTCGAGTGCGGACACGGACATGATTGCGGATGCGACGTTGGGGTTGCTGGCGGGCATCGACACGAGCCCGGCGTCGGTCAAGTGTAAGGTTTTCCGACGACTTTGTTGTCGTGACTGACGCGTGTGTAGTGACGTCGCATGCATCTGTGCCGTGGTACGAGAAGATGGCGTGGTTCTTGGAAGCGCACTTTGGGCCGGTGGAGGTGCACGCGGAATCCGAGCCCGTGTTGATCGTGCGTGTCGACGGGGAGGAGGCGCGCGTGTCGGCGGGGTCGGTGAGCTGTGGGAGTGCGGGTCTGCAAAGGCGGGTCGCGTCGGTCGTCGAGATGGCCGAGTTGACGGTGTTCTAGGCGGGTGTTTGGATGTGTTTGTACCTTATTGTAGAACGAACAATTGCAAGTTGACTTGTGCTCGTATTTTATCATGTCTTTCGCCGACGCTGCGTCCGAGTCGCTCAGGCCAATCTTGCTGCGTTCAAGCACGCCTGGTCAGTTCATCAAATCACCGCCCATCCAACTACTCACTCTTCTTTTTCACAGCGCCAAACGAGAAAGGTAGTCTTCTCACCGCGATCTCTTGAACGCCTTGTTGACTCTCTTTCCAAGTCCTGCTCTACCTAGAGGGCCTCCGAGAATCACAGACGATCGGGTCTCCCAATTCGTCCGGTTTTCCCAACCTCCCTCTTCCCTCGTCGAAGCTCAGTGCCCTCGAACATGATAACGACTTCGATGACATAAATTCAAACGTCCAGGACGGTCGAAAAACAGAACTCTCCATCGCCGGTCGGTCCGCCGTCGTGCGTATCCTTTCTCTCCCCGCTCCTCCGTTGTTCACCGTGTCCGTAGCATGAACCCGGGCCCAATGATCCGCCAGGTCCCCACTACGAGTCCTTTGATTCCGGCCCTTCCTTTGGCAACCTGGGCCCTTTCCCAGATCACGCCTCTCACAACGGTGCGCATTGGGGGAACTCGTGGGAGGTACGTTCCGATCCGTTCGCCTTGTTCACGTCATACCAACGCCGTGCGCCCAGTCCCAAGTCAACGGTACCGCGTACACCGGTGCTAGAGTCCCGCTCCCCACTTCTGTGGTTTCTCCGGTAACCCCGCCCTTGCAAATCAACGTGGAGCCACCTTCGACCCCGAGCGGTTCAAAGTCGCAATCTCGTTCCCAGTTGAGTGCTGCCCAGTACAAGTCTCAGAAATCCGTCGTGTCCGTCGCCGAGACCGAGACGCGCGAAACAGTCACCGGGCGTGTACGTCGGATACTATTTGTATTTGATATCTGACAAACTTGTTCTCACAAGCAGATCAAGGCATCGAGCAAGGCCCCTACTGTGCGCAGCACTGCTCCAGAAGAGCCACCCATGTCGCCCTCTCGACGCTCGCGTGCCGGTTCTAAATCGCAGTCTCAGTCTCGCGTTGCCACCGATTACCCCCCTTTGCCACCCAGTACCTTGCTGAGTCCGTCTGGACGGACAAGCCAGCTCTTGACGTCTCCCCGGTCCCATCACCGTGCTCCGAGCATATCTCCCTCTGATTCGCCAAGCCAGGCCCCTTTAAAGGCAATGCGCAAAGCCCTCGAAAGAGAAGAGCGAGAAAGGCAGCGTTCAGTCGTCAGTACCTCCCAACTGAACGATGAGGGTGCCGCCTCGAAACGTGGTAGCCCTACAATTATCCCCGCGAGTCCCATGTCGCCTTCGCATCAAACCAGGCCTTTCTCTCCCTACCGTCATGCCCCGACGAACGAGGATCTTCTTTACGCCGCTGCCGCGGCTGCGCAGACTCAGAAGGCTGCTTCTCAGGTTGGCTCTCAAGTCGCTTCGCAGGTGCATTCACAGGTGAATGGCGGTGGAAGCAAGCTTTCGCATGTTTCGCACCATACACACCTTACCCAGCAAAGTCATCACACCCAACAGAGTCATCACACACAACTGACGCAGCGCACCCATCAGTCTCGTCAATCCCGTTCTCAACGTTCTCAAACCCCTGGTGACGAGGGCGGGCAAGCTACCCCAACACCCTCCCGTCCACCCTCCCCCTCGTTCTCGCTGAACCCGGCGGAAGAGGAGATGGTTGCTCAGACCCTTGCAGCGCGTGGCGCGGGTGATCGCACTTCATATGCCCCGAGTATCTTGGAGCCTGAGATCGTAAACTCGCACTTTCATGACATGGATTTGTGCGTCCTGCTCCACCAGATGGACGATACAAGCACGCACGAGATTGTCAAGAAGGCGCTCCGGAAAGCTGTGCGGCAGCGTGTGAAGAAGCTGGGAATGAAGTATGATGCCGAGGTATCTATCTTTGCTGTCTTTTTCAAAGGCTATGACGTTTATCCTTTTGTATAGTCGATTAAACAGTATCGCAAGTCGTTCCATGATCATGATCCAAGTGTCCACCTCGATGGGGACTGGGAACCTACGATTCCGGTAAGTATTTCCAAGTGTACGGCACATCAACGAATTGACCCCATCTTCAGCGGGAGCCTCCGGAATGGGCCAAGGAGCTGATAAATGGAATGATCAAGATGCATGAGCGTCTCGATGTCTTGAGTCCTCAGTCTTTCAACGCGTCTATACCACCTCGCAGCCAGCAGTCGTATGCCGAATCCACCGATTCACGTCAGCAATACCGTGGCGGGGAAACCGAGTACACTGAAGGTGACCAGTATGGACAGACGCCTCGCACGCAGACTGTCAACATCAACACCCAAGTGACGGGTACGATGGCAGAGTCGATGTACCAAGCCAACGAGACCGAAATAGTTGGTGAGTACCGACAGGCTAGTCTATGAGACGCATTCTCATGTTGGTTATAGACGAAGAGTATACCACGGGCGAGAACAGTACCCAGCGATTTGGCGCACCGACCTTGACCGAGACGCGCGAATACCTGAACGCGGATAATCGCGACGATTCCCCCGGACAACAATTCCTTGAAGAAGAGTTGTACAAGTTGAGAGTCAAGCCTGGAGGAAGCCAGTCTGCAGTCACTCACAAGACATGGGAGGTTGCACGAGACGATCAGGAGGAGTACGAAGAGGGCCATGGTGCGTTCACCGAGTCGGGTCTCCCGGAAATTCCGGACGGTGGGAATTATACGGAACGCCGGGCTACATCTCCTCCGTTGCCACCTCTCCCGCAAGAAGCGAACAGACGGGATCTCGTTCCTTCACAAAACTCGCAGCTATGGAACCCTGGACACGAGGTCAACGAAACCTCGCCGCCGCCGTGGCAACGCATTCACCAACGATTGCTCAACTGGGCTATCATTTGGCCAATGAGCGAGATTGATGCGGCCCACCAGAGCACCACGCGAGGACAACAAGTCGACGAGGTTGCTTTGAGTATCTGGTCGACACAAACGTACAAGCGCTATGTCAGGAGTCGGATGACGGACGTTCCCGGAGGAAAAGTAGATCGAT
>JBBPRA010000238.1:0-37694 GCA_038092775.1 Boletus rubescentipes | reverse complement strand
TTGGTGGCGTCCTTAACGCCATCTCCGGCGTTACTGTACCCGTTGGGCTTACCTGTACCCCCATTTCCACCCTTGGTCTCGGAAATGCTGGAGATTGCACCGACCAGCCTGCTTGCTGCACTAAAAACACAGTTGTGAGTCTGCACCATCGTTGATTATCAATTCGTACTGATCACGAACGGCTTTCTTTTCTTTGCCATGCAGAACGGCGTGGTTGATGTTGTCTGCTCTCCCATTGCTGTCAATGCGTGAAGCTGACATTGGGTATTCTTTACGTTCGTCCTTTTTGTTAGATGTCGGTGTATTTACAAGCCGTTGAGTAACTTGATACCTACACGTGGATATTAATCGTATATACCGTTGGTTGTTGCCTCTGAAAATTTGGACATTCGGTGAAGTTGCCGGCTGCGCTCTCGCTGGTAAGGTCAAAAAAGGGTCGCACCGTTTTAGTTTTGTGGTCCTGTCCCTCAATGTTCAACGACGAGTTGACATCAAGGTGACAATGATCCGAACCATGTATGATGATCCCCGGATCGAGTACGCTGCCACTGTCTCGTCTGGATTAAGCTTTGACTCACCGTAACCTCCCAATCGTCCTCATGGCGCGCGTCGAATATATTAGCAGATTGCTTTCCGACCAGTAACTCCAAGGGGCGGCGATAATACGATTTTTGACATTTCCACAAGACTTACGCGAGGAAACAAAAAAGTACTTGATAACTTACATCGAAGACACACGGATGGTGAGAGTGCTGGTGCTCTCCGAGTCGGTCTAAGTTCAAGAATCAACTTCGTGGTAGCAGTTTATGGAAAGCAGGGGCTTTGGAATATAACAAGAACAAACAACGCCTGATCACTGATAGCAGTTGGAACCTTCAGTGGGTGACTTCACGATGGCGAGTATTGACGGACAAGGGCATCTTCTATCGTTGAAGGTGATGCGGGTATCAGTGCGTGATCGTTTTCGACTTGGACACTCACCACGAAGGATGACCATCGCCACTCTCAGCGGCCGGGACTCGCGTCCGCTTGGGAACCCTTTTATTCCAGTTCTCCCTCCTTCTCCGCTCACTCTACCGCATCGATCCTCTCCCTCCAAGGCACGACCCCGCTCCTTGGCCACCCCAAGACCTTACGCGACCTCACACACGTCTCCGAATTCCTCACCCTCCCCGCTGCATTCGGTGCCATCCAACTCGGCGAAACCTTTTCCTGCTGCTTCTCTGTCAACAATGAAACACACGCTGCCGTCGATGGCGTCCACGTCCTCCTCGAGATGCAAACCTTGGGCTCCAAGGTACTTTTGTGCGAGCTTGGCGGAGCGGAGCGGACGCTCGCCGCGGGGGACGGGATTGAGGACGTCGTGCATCATGAGGTGAAGGAGCTCGGTCAACACGTATTGGCATGTACGGTCACGTACCGACTTCCGCCTGGGTATTCTTATGCCCCGGGACCCGTCGAGGGTGCGGACGACCCGAGTTTGCAGAGCTTTCGGAAATTCTACAAGTTTGCGGTGCGTTCCCGTTTGCGGTCTTTTCTCTCGTGGATCTCATGACGCATGGAAATAGGTTACCAATCCCTTGTCCGTCAAGACCAAGGTCCACGCGCCGAAATCCCCTTCTGCCCTTCTCCACCCGCTCGAACGCGAAAAAGTGTTCCTTGAGGTCCACATCCAAAATATGACGCAAGAGACCATGTGTTTCGACCGCATGGAACTTGAATGTGCAGAGGGCTGGCGTGCGATGGACGCGAATCGCCTCTTTGCCACCGACCCATCTGACGACGGCACGCAACCGTTGTTCTCCGGTTCGATGGCGCTCATGCAACCCCAGGCCGTTCGACAGTATATATATATCCTCTCCCCCACCAGTGAATCGACGTTTCCCGTTGCACATCCACCCGGATCCGTGATTCCTCTCGGCCGACTCGACATCTCATGGCGTTCCAAATTTGGCGAACCAGGACGATTGTTGACTTCTGTGCGTGCCATTTCCCCCCATCGTGCGTACTCTGCCTACGTGGATGCTCACGCACTGTCTACAGATGCTCTCACGCAGAATTCCTGGCCCGCAACCACCACCTCCACAGGTACCCTCGCAGCCCCCCAGCGCCATCCCGCCCTACCTCCAACGCACACCACAAGGAACCCCATCCAGCCCATCCCGACCCCGCTCTCCCCAACTTCCAGCATCCAGACCCAGCTCACCGCCCCCGGGCATGTTCAGATCCAACTCCCCCTTCCGCCCTCGCCCCCAACCCGGAACACCGATTCCCGCCTCGCGCCCTCTCTCGCCCTCACCCTCTGTCTCAGTTTCAGGCATACAACCACAACCGCTTATCATCCCAGACCCCGTGTCAGATCTAGATGTCGACCTCGTCGTCGTGCGACATGCGGGCGACGCAGTCCGTGTGGGGAAACCCTTTACGCTCGAACTCAGGCTGAGCGTCGCAGCCACGCTCCCGCGCGGTCGACGTCGGCAGGTCCGTTTCGTCGTGCAACATCTCATGCTGCGACGGGTCTCGACGCACGCTCAGAACGTGTCTGAGACGCCTGTGGCAAGCAGTCCGACACCCTCCCGGTTTTCGTCCCAAGTGTCTGCCCTGTCGACGCCGACGCAGGCGCCGATCAATCTTGTGGGCGAACCAGCGCTCGGGCTGTTGCCTCAGAGGCTGGGCGCTGCGAGAGGCGACCCATTGTTATCGCTGCCACCACCCTATTTCGAGACACCAGACGACACGAGAAACGCCAAACTTCGTGGATGCGCGTTCCTCGGTCCATCCGCCATCCCGTTGGATCCCATTGACCTCGTACAACAAGACACGCCGGCCAGCGACCTGCCGCGCGTCGAAGCCAGTCAAACGTTTGAACTCACATTTTTACCACGTCGCACCGGCTTCGTCTGCGTGGGCGGACTGCGTCTTATCCTCATCGGGGATCATCTCTCAGATGCAGATACGGAACCGGGTACAAATGTAACCATGTCTGTCAAGGAACCACGCACGGTAAAGGAACTGGACATCATCTCAGAGGTATGGATCCAGCCGTAACATACGCTATCATAGTCTTCTGTTCTACGGAATGCTTCGTTGTTGTACATTTACCCATCGGATTGATTCCACTTGTGTTTGGGGTCATACAGTGATCCATGGGTGACTGACGAGGTGCTGGACGGAGACGAGCGCATGGTAGCGCACGTCTGGGTTCGGGTGCGTCATGAGTTCCATCGCGCGCGTTTTGCCACCCAAGTCGGTGATGACCCTAGAAAACGCACTGTTAGCCTGGTGAGGCAAATCCGGAGGGGGGCTGACTTACTGCTTCCCTCGCTCGTAATGTTTGACATACTGTCCAAGGTCGTGCACTGCGACGGCAAGCACGTCTGGATCTTCCGTGCCCAATAAGCGGATAAGGATCCTGAAGAGAAGATAGTTCAATAGCCAATTAAGTGACAACATGTGAAGCAACACCAACTTGAGCTGTTCGTAATCCTTCTCGTTCAGCTTGGACGCGTTCTCTCGCCAAAATTCGTCCGACCCGTGCACAGGCGTCCAGGACAGATGACCAGACGCCAGCTCAGAGACATACTCGTCATACGTCCTTGAATTGGTGTCAACAGACCAAACGACTGCGTGTCGCACGTCACTCACGTCAAGCTCTCGAAATTACGTTCTAGCTCGTCCCTGACAAATTGTACGTCTTCAAGAATGTCCTCGTCGGAAAATTTACGCGCAGACAGGTTCTTTGAGAAGGGAAGTAGCTGCGCAACAAGCATGGCTGCCAAATTGGCAGAAGGTGCTTTCGATATCAGATTCTAGCGAGCGAAGCATGCGTGACCAATGCAAGTGAAAGAAATGAGAACATACGCGGAACGTAGCGACGATTACACGGATGACCTTTTCTTTCGCTGCCACCTGTGCAACCGAGATCAATTGGGGTATGATGTCGAACTTCCTATAGGCCACGCTCGGCGATCATTGCTATTGTTAGAGAAACGAACGACCCACTTGTTGATCTGAGCAGCGACGTCTTGCTCAAAGGTCAAGAGCCACAAGCAGAATATGACTTGATAGCTCATTTGAGGGGTGGGTTTATGACGAAGAATGTCTACCAACCTGTACGCGAAAAGTGAGCACATGATAGATGGAACAGGAGGACCAAGACGAACCCAGCGATGATACCAGGAATGGCCCAGACTGCTCTACGGCAATCTGGACGAGCCAACAAGGCTTCGAGGCATTGCACTGCAACGTCGCGTTTGTTTGATGATTGGCCCTGTATGAGGGATGCGAGGACCTTTAAGAAGGGTTGAAGATGTTGGTGTTGGAGTGGTGTGGACTCGGAGCTGAGGAGTATGGTGAGGATCTGGGCAGACTTGAGCTGGACGAATTCGTCCTGCGCCTCTAGGGTCCTGGATGTTGCGTGAATATCTCCCCATGGCGCGAAGAGCAGAAGTACCTTAGGAGTGGCAAGTAAGGCAGGTCCGGATCCGACTGCGCCGCCCTCGTGAAGAGCGGTATGCGTTCATCGTGATCTATACATTCGCGTCATCAATAAGCTGCAATCCCGAAGCAAGCGCGGGCAACACACCCAAGAGCGCGTCGGCGATCAAGACGAGGAGACACTGCATGGTATCCACTCTCTGAAGCTTCTTGAGCAGGCGGAGATAGAGAAGGGCGTATATTTGGCCGTCGGAGACGAGGATGGACTCCATCTTTGCCCTGGGCTGTCTGTCTACCTTTTTGATGAGGGCAAGCTCCTCCGAGGTGACGAGTTCCGCGCGCTGGTAGCCCTGTCGAAGAGGTTAGCGGTGAACATTGCAATATGACCGTGCGCACCTCCCAAGGGACAGGTTTTGACCTGATCTTTGCCGAGTTCTCGTCGAGGTAAGCATTGGAGACGAGCGAGACCGACATGGTGATTAGCAACTACCGTAACTACTACCAGCGTTAGTTAGTACCAATCCACTCTTCTCACGGTCGTTGGCTCTGCACCATGTTCGCTCGTCCGCTCTGCAGACGCGCCTTTGCAACAGAAGCCACGTCGCGTCCAAACTTGCACGCCGCCGTCGTCCTCAACAGATCCCCGCTCATCACTCGCACACCGACACCCTTTGAAAAGGCCTTTTATGCCTACCAAGCTCGCATACACCGCGCGCTCCACAACCCCTTCCCAACCGAATTTTACTTCAAGCAAGGTTCACCCCTCGAAACGCGTTTCAACATTGAGGAAAGAAGACGCGAGCGCAAGGCATTCGGCGCGCCATTTGGCTTGGATCCCTCCGAGGAACGCAGCGAGGCGACTGAGCTCATGGAAATCGCCATCAAGGACGAGGTGGACGAGTCCATGCCACGCGTTCACCAGGCAGACGAGACAAACGACCTCAAGAACCTCAACAGAAGAGGCCAGCGGAATCTCTATCTCTTACTCAAGATGCAAGAGAACGGAAAAGACGTTTGGCGGTTTCCACAGGGAAATGTTCAAAAGGACGAATTTTTGCATGTGGTGAGTGTCAGCAAAGCGTCGTCGGCTGGACGCACTCAGATGATCTACAGGCTGCACATCGAAGACTCGATGCAGAATGTGGTCGACATATGGACACCTGGATAGTGAGCCGGAACCCAATAGGCGTCTATCACCCCCCAAAACAAAACACTCAAGACGTGAGTTTTCCCTCTTCATCGAAACCCATATACCGAATACGCTGCAGGACGTCGTCTTCTTTTACAAAGCCCATATCCTCGCAGGACAAGTTCGTCCCGACCCAGATCGATACCAAGACTTTGCATGGTTGACCAAGGGTGAAATCAGCAAGCGGACAGACGCGGACTATTGGCTGGGCATAAAAGATATGCTATCAGATTTTTAATGTATCTCCCATCCTCCTATTCTACTTGCGCCACTATATATCATGGCGTCCGGGACCTTCGAGTTATGGCCTGATTTCAGCCCCTGGTGAGCCGTTCACACTTCGTCAGTTCGCATATTGCAATCGGAATTATCGTCGACGACTATATAGTTGGAGTATCGTTGAACCTCACTCGTGTATGTGAGCTGACTGCCAGAAGTGGATAGATGTCAGAAAAATCCAAGCCCGAGCTGCACTACGAGTATAGCATGACACGATCATGGATGAGATCCCTAGTGATTCGACGCTCCATCAAAGATTGAACGTATAAACAGGACCCTCGTCGTTAAGTTGGCGATCTTCTAGTCTCATTCCTGGTTGACGGTCGCGGCCAAAATGCGAGTAAATAACTGCAATAAAGAGGAACAGACATGGATCCACTCACACTGACCAACATACAAATCAGAGGGTTCGTACCACGCTGCGACGTCGGCCTCATCGCAAGCACCAAAGGAACGAAGATAAACCTCAACAAAGGAAAGTTGGCGTTCGACAGCGATGCGAAGGGGTGTCTTTCCCCTAGAATTGGCTTCGAGCGGATTGCAGCCATAAAGGACCAGGAGTTCCACAACGTCCCTAGCCTCGTACGGATTGTCGAATGACTCCAACACGATATGGAGAATAGAATCACCAACGTCATTGCGTGCATCGACATCAGCTCCATTCTCGAGCAGGAAACAGATCATCTGTACTGTCTTCCACATGCCATGCGGGTCTAACGTGACAAGTATGTCGGGTGGGAGGAAAATGCCAAGGGAAAGAAGGTATTGCACAACGGAGGTATGAGCCTCTTCGACAGCGATGTGAAGCGGTGTCTTTCCGGAAGAATTGGGTTCGAGTGGATCGCACCCATAGCTGATCAGGAGTTCCGTGATGCTCAGAGCATCGTCGCCGTTAAATGACCCCAGGACGATGTGGAACACAGAGTCTCCGGTCTCGGCGTGCGCATGGACACCGGCCCCACCGTGGATCAAGAACTGGATCATCGATATTTTAGCACCAATGACCAACTCCTGCGAATTGAACGTAAAAAGGAGCAGGTCGGGTGGGAGAGAGATGTCGAGAGAAAGAAGGAATTGCACGACGGAGATGTGAGCCTGTTCGACAGCGATGTGAAGGGGTATTTTTCCGGAGAAATTGGCTGCGAGTGGATTACAGCCATAACCGACCAGAAGTTTCGCAAGTTCCAAAGCTTCGTCTTCAGGTTGAAAGGAACCCAATCCGATGTGGAACACAGAATCTCCGGTGTCAGTGCGTGCGTGGACATTAGCTCCGTTGTCGACTAGAAAACGGACTATCCGTGCTGTCCTCCAGATGCCCCCTGGGTTCAATGTGACAAGTATATCGGATGGAAGTGGAACATCAAGAGAAAGGAGGTATCGTGCAACAGAGATATGAGCCTGTTCGATGGCGATGTGGAGGGATGATTTTCCGGAAGAATTAGCTTCAAAGGGATCACAGCCATAACCGACCAAAAGTTTTGTAATCCCGAGAGCATCCTCTTCATAAAAGGACTGCAGTGCGACGTGGAGCAAAGAGTCGCCAGCTTCAGTGCGCACATGAATGTCTGCTCCATTGTCAACCAGGAGGCGGGCCATTGGTACTTTAACCCCGATCGCAGTGGTCAGCTCCAAGTCCCATAACTTCAGCGCGACAAGCAACAAGTTGGATGGAAGTTTAATATCAAGAGAGATGAGATATCGTGCGACAGAGATGTGAGCTCGTTCGACAGCAATGTAAAACGGCAGTTTCCCAGAAGAGTTTGGTTCAACTTGACGGGGATCATAGCCATAATCGACTAGGAGTTTCACGGTGTTCAAAACATCATCTTCACAAAAAAACTCCACCGCCGTATAGAAAAGAGAGTCGAACAGTTGTTCGACTGAAAGATTTCCTCGCCCGGGGACAACCTGAATGGCTCATTACAACACAGATCACCTCTCGAGAAGTCACAGCTAACCTGGATCATTCTTTGTACGATGAAGATGAGGTCTTGCCCATGAAACCCTGCCACGAGGATGCCTTTGCAGTATTCCAATAGCAGTCCCGGGTCAAGTATGAGGCCATCGACAACCTCCACAAAGTCGTCAGTTTGTAACAGTATCCTCTGGATGGAAGGTGGGGTGCTCCAATAGCGGTACGAGAGTAGTTCGGTGAAGATCTGTGGGGAGATGATGCTCCCTTCTTCTATGAAAAAGGTGACCATGGAATGATGTCCATTACGCAGCGCAACCTCAATGGGTAAAGCCTGCCGAGAACCGTTGGTCTCCCAGCCTCTATAGTTTAATTTAGTACCGCGCGACAGCAGCGTCCGAGCTTGTTTATGCTTGTTAAAACACGCCGCGTATACCAATGGATTCGTGCCTGTCTTGGGTTTGAAGACAGGGCGAGGAAGGTATGCACGTAGGAGTGAATCTGGAGCGAAAGCAACAATAAAGTAAAGTGGGAAATCGTGACTAGACACTGGCCAGCGTGGGGTGGTGTCATTGGCAAGCCATAGATTACCGAGACACACGTTATCCCATACCCAGGAATTCCGTTCGATGTCCTCCGCGAGCACCTTTATGTCGTGCAGAACTGATCCAATTCGTGGTCCGATGTGCTGGAAATGACCGAGAGCATCTTGGAGCATGTAATCAAGAAGAGGATGTAACATGGGACGAGTGGCGATTTCATGTTCAAAGGAGGCCTCATTCTTGCCGGAGCCGTCAGGTCCCCAAGAGCGCTCGAGGAAAACAGAGATATAGCATAGACACGATCGGGCTAGATGCTCATGTGCACGTTCCCAATCGATGTGGTGCTGGGGCAGTTTGGTGCGGGCGAATTCGCTCACGAGGTACTCCTGGGCATAAACTTCATCAGGAGATGTACAGATCAGTTCTTGGGGCTCACCTTCACGCTGAAGTGGGAAAGAATGATTATGCTTGTCTTTTCGTTGTAGGTAACCAGACTTCCGCATGCGTCCAATAAGGCCTCCCTGTGCATCGGTCCCGTGCTGAAGTCTAATGTTCGTTTCTCAAGATTGATTGAAAGTCCCTCCATGAGTTCGTCTATCTGCAAGGGCCGTAGCGCCGCAACAAGCCAAACTAAGGCCCGTAGAGCAAGCTGTCCCTCGCGTGTTCTAGTATCAATCGCAAGGAGAATTCGCTCGTACGTTTCATCGAGGCCTTCAGGAAGGTTATCGAGAACTGTTGAAAGTTCTTTCAGAGTTACACATCGGTTGAGCGTGTCAATTGAACATTGGACCCAACGAAACCTTGGAATGCATGTGGTCAAATTTGGGGTAATTCATAGAAACTACTCCTTACATCCCGTCCGCTTTTTGACACAAGACAGAGTGGATCTCCATCTTGATCACAGGATCAAGGACTCTCAACCTTCGGCGAGCGCCGAGTTCTCGGGTGACATGCAGTGCAATGTCTGCCGACAAGTTGTCCGCCACATCATCCATCGAAAGAAATGGAACACCGGAGAGACCATCCTTGATGACTGGGAGTGGCCGGCTGGTCATGAAAAGTTGTACGTGTCCCTTGATCACGTTAAGACCTTGGAGGAGTGTCTCGACATCTTTACATTCGTCAAGGGCATCTACCACGACCAGAGGCTTCTCCATGAACAGCTTTGCAGTGCGAGATACGAATCCAGCGAGTTCCTTAGTGTTGTTTCGGGTGGCACCTCCCCTTTTCTTTGCATCGACAAGGTCGTCAATCAAAGCTCCGAAATCAACAGCACTCTCACGAAGTCGATGTAGCAACTGGGAGAATATAGACCGCAATGCCTCTGAGGCGCTCGTAGAACGCTCATTTCGAAAGTCACAATAGAAGAAAGCAAGGACTCCTCCCTCCTCCCGTTGGGCCTTCTCGAGGGAATTGATGACGGATGACCTACATGTACCGTCAGTATCGTAGGAATATAAGAAGGATTAACATACGCCAATACGGATTTACCAGCCCCGGCTGTGGTCGTGACAATGTCAGTCGAGGACACTTGGACAATTCATCCTCGCCTTATTACAACTTACGTTTCCCACGCAACCATAAGCACGAACACTCCCCGTTCCTCCAAACCTTGTACTCCGTAGTGTCAAACAACCACTTGCATGTATCTGGTTGGCGAAGCGACAATGTGACGTCCTGTTTCTCAGCGCAGTTTAATCCATCGAGCCATCCCAATATCTCTTTAAAGTTCTGCTCTGGAGATGCCAGGAGCGATCAACGTACGCGCGAGTGAGGTTCAACGAAGAGACTATTACCGTCGTTTTCCTTCTTCTTCTGCATATCCAGATCAACTATCCTCTGGGGTTTCCTCTCTGTAATAGCATGCTCGTATTGGTCAATAGCTGTGTCTGGCACGGCAATGCTGAACAATGATCGAAGGATAGTCTACCGTGGTATCACGACACTCACTTGGCTTTCGTAAGAACGGTCACTGTAGCAGGTAAACTTTGGCTTTGGTTGAAAGGGTCAGAGAATCCCTCCGCGATGTGCTCTTGGGATCGGGGTACATCCTTTTCCTGTTGACCACCCCCTTCGTTGTTCCTAAGTGATTTGGTCATGCACAGGCCACTCACGGGCAAGTGCTGAAACCAAGACTCACCAGGTCTCTGTTGTAAACAAGAAATGAAAACATCTGTTGCATGAACCCAAGAGATCGACAGCTTCCTTGATCTTATCTTGCGTAAATCGTGTACCTCGTCGTCTTGCAAAGATGGTCTTCCACGAAGACGTAGTATCTTTCCGGAGGAGCTTCTCCATCCCACTCAACGTATCTAGACATATTCGTGGCTCATCGCTACCCAGCCAATCCTGTAATCTAACATCGAACCCAGGGTCATCCGGAAGAGATGATCTACCCAGAATACCTGCGAGTGTATCGCAGGCTACAGATATTCTTCGCATATCGGCTTCCAGCTGGAAATGGGAGCGTCGTACGCCTGGAAATCCTTTATAATCGGCGTACTTGTTAGCAGCGGTGATGACTTTCTGTGAGGCGGATGAGATCTCGAGGAAAATTTTTCGAGAGCGTTCCATGACAATGGCTGATGATCACATCGGCTTATGTATAGGACGCGGCGGGTCGACCTCATAGATCGGTCAAACGAGTCACACTGGCTCGTCAAAGCCGTTTCGATGATTCTCAAACTTATACGACTAATACTTAGTCAAGAAGAGGGCAAACAATCTGCGAGTCTCGGAGTATCCCCCGTGTCGAATTTGATGTTGACGTGAAAACAAAAACTTTGAACAGATAGCTCGACTCAATTTCTCGCCCTCACGATCTCATACCTGTTCTTGCTCTCTGGGTACAACTAACAGGAGTTCGTCAACCCAATCACATCAGACCACGGCAGGGACATACTTTTCCAGGATTGAACAGGTTCAGCGGATCAATTGCCTGTTTCACAGTCTTCATGAGCTCTACCGTGTCCTCTCCGAGTTCCTCGACGAGGTACTCTGTCTTTCCAATCCCGACGCCATGTTCACCCGTACCTGACGCGCCCAAGACGATTAATATATAACCGCAAAGAAGGCATTGTGAGGAGGGGACATACACGTGCCATCCATGGCAATCGCACGGTGGATAAGTCTATGGACAGCTTCGCTAACGGATTGGAGTTCTCCATCGTCACGGAAGAGGATGAGTCCATGGAAGTTACCTAGTATCCATTTCGGATTAATGTATAGTGACTTTCTGCAGGAGGGACGTACCGTCTCCGACGTGTCCGACGATGGTGGATTTAAGCCCTGATTTGGCGAGGTCCTCTTTCGTTTCGTACACGAGCTGAGGAAGCTTGGATACTGGAACACTACGCCATTTCATCAATTCGTCTCCCACCGGCGAAGAAAAAGATAAAAATCATTACCACACGTCCGTCGTCCAACACTTCATCCCGGGATGGGAGGCCAAAGTAGACGTGAGCGCATACTTTCTGTTCTCCCAGATATTGTCCGCTTCCTCATCCGTTGCTGCGAATTCGAACCGGGTACTGCCGTGGCTTTGAACGATTTGTTGGACAACGCGAGAGGTCTCGGAAATGGACTCCGGGGAACCTTGAAGTTTAAAGAAAAGAGTGTCTTGGACTGGATACGGTCTCTCGATTATGCCGGCTGTGTTGATGGCAGACATCACTATGGATCATACATGTCAGATGAACAGTCATTTACATAGTGGTACAAGGACAGACTGTGATCGTCAAGAAGCTCTACACATTCTAGAAAGAGTGTCAGGTAAATTGTGTACGCGGGGTGGATGGATACGAACGTATGTGCGGGCCATAAGGGGTATTGAGAATTTCTTGGACAGCGCTGACTGCCATCTTGACATCCGGAAACTGTGCCATTGCGACTTTCGTCGGAACGCGAGGCGCGAGGCGAAGTGTGGCTGTTTCTTCTTAGCAAGAAATGCAGCAGGAGCACAAAAGATTTTACCTTCAGTAACAATGCCTAAGGTACCCTCTGCACCGATGAAAAGCTTGGTAGTGTCAAACCCAGCAGACGACTTGCGAGCCCTTTGACGCGTCTTGATAACTTTACCAGACGGGAGTACGACAGTCTAGTAGTCGTCTCGTTGAGTAATTGGATACAGAACAATGCCAAAATCGACACGCACGATGTTTAGAAACCACTCCGCCTTTGCGGTACCGTACCTGACAGCGTTTGCTATGGACAATTGGCATCCCATTGACAATAAAAGTCGGATAGTCAGGACTTACTTCCGGAGCACCCCGTGCCAATCATCCCGCCTATCGTCTTCCATGACTATCACAACTCACGTTGACTCACGAAGAGGGAAGACTTACAGCTCCCGGACCTGGGTCAAGCTACGGTGCAAAGTCAAACACTGCTGATCCGACAATCGGAACAAACTTACAGGGAAGAAAAGAGGTATACCTCTCTCCTTGAGAACGCGATTGATGTCCTCCCACCGCGCGCCAGCTTGACACCGAAGGTCACCATCGGCCTCTGTGGAAATAGAAGTCCTGACTCATTTGTCTTTGCGCAAGTCCAGCGTACGTACCGTTGATTTCCAGAATTCGATCCATGCCAGACATATCAATGCAAATGCTCCCTGAGGGATACTGCACACACATCCCGTTGAGACATCAATTGCGGCGTGATCCCAATGAGCGCACTCACGCCACTGAAATGGCCCTCCAGACTTGTCGCCCCACTGTAGGGAACAAGAGGGACTCTGTACTTGCGGGATATATTGACGACCTTGACAACATCCTCTGTGGTCTTGACCTGGACGATGACGGAGTGGGGTGAGCTGGGGTGGTACGAGTTTTCAGAAGAGCCATAGAGCTCGAGGGAGTCTTTGTTCGTCTGCACGCTGTATTGGCCAGGAAGAGCGAGTCGGAGCTCTTTGATCGCCTCTTCGACGTCGTCTGGGCCGCCATATGAGGATACGAGTGAGATGGGGGTATCGGTAGACGAAAGCACGACTTCAGAATTGGACGGCGAGTCGATCGCTCCGTTCTGGTGGTGGACGTGTCTGCTGGAATGGTCAGACTCAGAATGGATGGCGTTGTGTGCTGCCCCCAGCATGAGCGGCCTGAACTCATTGAATGTGCCGTTCCGAAGAGCGTGAAGACCAAATCCTAGCGTGCCGAACGTCAAGAGGGCACCAACGACGAACCTGCCTAGGCAGATTGTGTCATGTTGTTGGGACAGTCTAGTGTGGTGTCTGGCCTGGAATGTAATGAAACGTCCTGGACGGGGTAGCCTACCCGGGCATGCCCGCGTCGGTGAATACATGAACCTGATCATGTCTGAGCTTGCTTGTTTCTGGTTGGGCTCTCTTGAATGTCCCACTCCACCTGGCGTGGGCAAGCGTCCAGCGAGTCCAAGTTCGAATTTGGGGGTTCGGGGTCTCGCTCACCCTCAGGCTGGTTCCCATGGCGCGTGTTTGCAGCCTCTCCGTTGTTCTTCGCCTGCCCACCTGGATTACCTCAACAGCATCCGAGTGACAATTTGGAGATCCGTTCTCGGGCTTTGATGACGCGCGACGCGGGAGAAGTCTAGTGGACGAGCACGCGGGAGGTGGAGAGAGACGTCAGAGATGTGGGTCAAAATATTGTCTTGATTGTATTTCATCCTGACTTAGGTTTCCTCGGACCCTCGGAAGGGACCTTTTATACTAAAGCAGCTACACTGCCTCATGACGTCCTCTGTTATCTAATGGCCTTCGAGTCTAACCCGCAGGTGTGCAAGCCCATCCAAAGGTTCAAGTCCAACGACCTCTCTCGGACAGTGTACTGACAGTGTGTCGGCTCACTCCACACCGTGACGTGCCTCCTGATGATCACCGTTGGTAGGAGCGATATCCACGGGTGGTTCTCATTACTTCAGCGGTTCTCCCAGTGACGTGAGGTGGCGCTAGATAATCATTGATATGAACTTGGGGTGAATTCCGTGTCATTGATGGCAGGCACTGCTGGAGTCCGTCTCATCTACCACACTTGGCTCTTAGGCCATTGGATACGTATCAACCGGCAGGATATACTGTAATGTCATATCTGTAAGTACATCGGGTTGAGTGCGGGCGCGGAGGTAGCGCTGATCGGGTTGATGATGTTCAAAAGTCAAGCAGCGACCAGGAACGACACCCATTTGATGGCGTTTCATCCGTTATAACTCAACGAATGGTGGAAACACCGCAGCCGCGGAATGTACATCGATGCAGACATACCACGGTTGCGACGGGAGAACAGTTCTGAATGAAAACCAATTTCTGATCGCGGTTTCATCTACTGCTCAGGCTGTATACGATGTACGTAACGTTGAAAGATTGTCGGGTTTCGAACTGATACACCGCGTAAGGATATAACCGCAAGGGGGCTCCGAGGCTGAACCCACTGTCAGCCTCCCCTTCTCGACTCCTAATCTTTGTTTGCTATCAAGCAGTCAACGATCCATTCCTGCACCCGTCATGTCTTCTGACCTACAGTCTGCAGTGGAGCTTCTCCAAATGAATGACTATGTAACCCGTATGGTCATTCATATGTTTTGACCTATGCTTAATTTTACTTACCCGGGTATCCACAGTCATTATTATCACTGCTGTCACATATGATTATGGTAAGTAATACCTGATGCATGCTGCATGCTACCCTGCCCAAACTGAAATAACTATTGGAATTTTTACCACTGCAGTCCTTACCTTTTCGAGAGAGGTATGTGAGGATTATTTTGCTCTCTACATCTTATTTGTCAGCTGAAAATATTAAAGGTAGACTATATTTGGGTAAGAAAGCAGGAATTATAAAGCAAGTACCAGATTTCTTACTGTGCAGTAGCATAGACCTTGGACCTTGGTCTCCACAATCTTTATTCTGGTATGTACAAATGTTCCAAATTGCTCCATTGAATTTTAAACTGGTGTTTTTCTAGATCCGCTATATTGGTCTTTTTTGGGTCATGTAGGTCTACTAGTCCTATATAGTAAATGATACTGCTAACAGTAAATATGCACTCAAGGGCTGGCCTTGGTATGTTCAGAGTTAAATTGATGATGTATTAAGCTGATTAGATGTATTCACAGTTGGTAGTACTTTTTTCCCTGGTCCTGAAAAAGTGAGTTTTTCTGCATTGTATATTGTCTATTATTAATCAGTGTTTTTTGGTAGCTGTATGCATCTGAATTCTGTTGCCATCAGCTATATTGGTAATAATTATGTAGGTGTAAGCAAACCAATCCACTGCCCTTCACAACATTACTATAAGGTATGGATATTATAAAGGCACTGGAATTTCTCTGGCAGCTACTTGGCTATTTCCAATATTTCTTGCTGCTGCTGATTGTGAGTTGCTATACCTTCTGATTCTCTTTCTCCCCTGGTCATGCTTCTAAATTTAAGGGATGATGATTCTACGGGTATATGCAATGTGGAATCAGTCCAAATGGATTCTTTATATCCTCATGCTCATCTATGTGTTACAAATGGTTTCTTTCCTCACTGTGCAAGGCATCTATGATAATCCCAATACTGATCTCTCAAGTATGCATGTCTCAAGCTAAACTTCATGAATCACTTTCACTCATGCCACTCTTTTATCTAGTCACAGTTGTCCAACTTGGTGGCTTCTCTTTTTGCAATGTATTCACCACTGCTCCATTCCTGCTTGCCCTCTCTAGTTTAATTGTACGACTCATTATGGGTGTCACACTTCTAATCCTCCCTGTCATCCAAACATTGAAGCAGTCAATTCAGATATACAGAGCATCCAAGCAGTGGCAGCCTAACAGGTACATCCAACAATTCATGAAAGATGGAATAGTTTATTTCTTCATGTATGTCTCCCCTCATTTCATCATTGATCTCCACTCATTACTGTTCTCCTGAATATCTTGGTTGAACTAGGAATGCAGTTTACAACTTCATTCTGATCTGGCTTGGAAGTGATCAGGCAATAAGCAAGACTCTGCTACTTTTTCTGGCTTCATTGTCTTATATCACACTATTCCCCATTATGCCTCGGTTCATCATCAGCATCCGGGAGTTGTATGACCGTGACCACCATGGGACTTGGCGGGGTATTGACACTGGCTTTGGTGCACAACCCGCTGCCAGTGAAACCACGGCCATGTCTGTAATTGCATTTGCGGACGTTGGCCCAAACCAGGATCAAGATCAGGCAGTGGGGGGCGACAACGATGATTCGGAAGCAATTCGACTCGAAGTGTTGAGAAATGGTACACGTCAGGTGTGAAAGCAGGGACTTTGCGTAGAAACGGGAAAGGATGGTGGTCGCTTGAGTGACTCGGATATCTATTCTACCTATGTGCATACCTTGTTTTCTGAGTTTCGTGTACGAAATATTTATATTGTCTCGAGGGAACCACTCCCTTGACGGCAAGTGCGATTTGAATCTGTACTGCAAACATTTTCAGGAGCAACGCGACGGGTTATGGTAGAAATCAATGCATTGTTCACATCCCTTGAGGAGCGCTACAGCGTACTATATGCCAGTGATGAAACCAAAGTCAACAAAGTGCTGCATACAACTGCAAGTTCCCATCACGCGCGGCACCAGCCCGTGGGTCTCTATACCTGGACCGTGTCTCGTGCATTCATCGTGCTCTCAGCAAGGTCGGCTTTCGGCATGGGAGCGCAATGAAGCTAGGGAGTTGCAACGTTCATCAACACCGTTGGCTCGCAACCGATGAAGGTTTCCTCGGGCCCCCCACCCAGGAGAGGCCGAGGAAGTTGAGATCGCCCGAAATGAAACGACGCAGGTTGTCTTCAGCCGACATCCAATGGACTGACTGTCACCGACAGCTGTTTGACCTAGTCTGGTGCATCGAAGCTTTCCGCAGGGGTATGACACCGCTCTTGGTTGAGTGTCCGAGTCTGGGTCAATGCATCGACGTAGAGGGAGTATGGGACACCATACAACGTGGAAGTTGAGCCGTATCGGTGACCTCGTCGACTTGCACCGATGATCTCTGAAAGGCTCACCCTGAACGTTAGAGGTTAGTACGCGTTGCTCATGCTTGAACCAAGGGGAACAACATACAAGGTGATGGGGGCGACAAGCGCAAGAGGACGAGACTGGGCGGGGATGACGACGCTATTTTCCAGCAGACTCGGACTCGGAAAGACGCAACTTGACCAAACTTCCATAACGGGAGGATATTTGTGCTGAAATGTTATCGGGACAGTTTGGTCCCAAACAGTGTCATTGCTTCGAGTGCGGGTAGACGAGGAACAACAACATCTGGATGTCGCGACAAGGAGGAAAGTTGAAGCCTCTCAAGGTCTGTCGCACTGGATCCAAAGCCCACAACGACTGATCTTCCATCGCATCCACCCATCATATAGGCTCCTAAGAAAGAAGCTAAAGAAGAGGACGAGGAGGACAAGGCCTTCAAGGAGAAGAAGAAGGCCGAGGAGGCTGCTATAAAGGCTGCAAAGGAGAAAGGTACGCACGACTTGCCCCCGGAGAACAGGATCTTTCTCATCTCTGTCTCTCTCAGCTGCCAAAGGTGAGGATAAATCTCGTCGTTCTGCTCCCACGTATCGACTTGTTTATCAGGTGGTGCACCCGGCGGTGGAATCAAAAAGTATGTCGAACACTTTTGGTTTCAGCAGATGTCAACCTATTATTCTCAGGTCCGGGAAGAAATAAGCGTGTTGGATCTTATCGAGACGTGGAAATTGTTTCTCGTGTCTGTACCCTGTCAATCATATCATAGATTGGATTGTTACACTGTACCACAATGAGTGCTGCACCTCTGAACTGGCGCATCGAGCTCGATCGCGTTTGGGATGTGCGGTCGTCTCTTGTTCGCTAGCTTGTCGTTGACTTTGTCGGTGTATTACTAGGTACTCGGTCCTTTCCCGATCCACGCTCGCGAACAACACTTTCTTTCTCCATCGTACCCCGTCGATCGTGAGTCTCTTTGTTCTCCAGCTCGGTTTGGCCCTCATTCGTCCCGCCCAGTTTCTTTACCCATCGATACTACTGTACAGTACCCCACATCGCTTACCCACGCCGCCAGCGCCTCCTGGTCACAGACAACGGCAGACCCCCATGGCGTTATTCACGTATCGCACCCTTCTGTCCCTTGGGCTCAGATACGTGCAACAGAAGGTTGGGCCGGTCTCCAGCACGTAAACGTCTTGCGCGGTTGGCTCTCTGTCCGTCACCCGTCCGGCCTTGGTGGAGACGTCTCGGACCCCCTACTCCGCACAGAACTCCTACAAGGGGCCTTTTTCACGCTTCTTCCGCCGCCTGATTCACCGCAAAGAAAAGCGCACGTCCCAGAGTGGCATTACGGGAATATATACACGTTGGAAAGGGCTCCAGTGCAGCTCGTTAGGTTACCCGTGTCGCCCGCAAGGAATAAGGAGGAGACGAGATATGAGGTGATTATATGCGCTCCCTATGAGGTGCATCGGTTCTTGTCCCCTCAGTCATCCACCTTGTTCAACTATTCGATCTCTGTAGATACGCCTTTTTGGCGATCCTTCGGCCTACTCCTCCCCGCATCCTGTTTTAACGCTCAATTTCTCCGTCTCTCTCCAGTTTCCATGCGCCCCAACGTCTTTGCTAGAGACAGACAGGATCCAACTCCCTAAGGACGCACCACTTCAGCACGTCCTCTCGCACTCCGTAACACCTCACATCGTCGACGGCACGCCGCTCGGAGACGCAATCGGTATTGGGATTCAGTGTCTGGATTTCGGACAAGGGTACTGGTCAGTCGTCCGTGCGCGTCTCGTTCCTAGCTCGACACATCTTCCACCTTCATTGTCCGTTGCACTCCTTGATGAGATGCCTGTGCGCATCGCGCCAACCCAAACCCGTATCCTACCTCTCCGGTTATGTATCTCTTCTCTCGAAAGAATATCCGAGGATGTCAAACAATTGGACGTCGAGCTTACATGTGTGCTCTCCATGGCCTTAAGCCAACGATCTCCGGAACAGGTTCCATCCCACGCGCGTGATGATGCAGAACCTATAACGCAGAGCACATTCGTCCTCCAGACCGTTCTCCCACTGACTCATGTTCCACTTTGGACACAAGAGAAGCACCTTCCTGTCCAAGCTTCGTATTTCTTTGCAAAGTCGATGCCCACTGTGTTTTCAGTGAAGCCCCCAAAGGAAGCCTTCTGCGACTCCCAGCCCAAGGCTGTCCTGCAACGGCGTGATGGTACTCACACCAGCAAGTGCAGAGGCAACGAACCGATTCTTGCACTTCGTAAGTTCAATTCTCGACTTGATACCATGGTTTTGAATACTTATCTGACTGGTTCAAGATGGCGCTGGTGTAGACATCCTCGCCCAGTCATTCTGGGCGGACTCGCTTCTACGGCAAGAGCACGCATGGGTCGTTATGCCCCAGGGTCGGACCGCTTGGGTGAGCCTGTGCCTGCTTCTCATTGTATCCTTTAGCCAAGCTTTATACTCATCGCTGTCTCTCTATTTGCAGGGACTCGACTGGCACGGCCCATCAACGGCCGATGCATTCGCAGCTGTCTCTGCCCTCTCGCACATTCTATGCAGCTCCGGAGCTGGAAGATGGGCCAAGTGGAGCTTTGATACCGATACGCGCGTTATCCTCATGGGCCACTCGAATGGTGGACAAGGTGCATGGTACATGGCGAGCAGATGGCCCGACCGCGTGTGTGCCGGTGAGTCCTCTTTCCGTACCTTTCATGCCCTTGAAGTATCCATACTGAATTTTGCGCCAGTCGTCCCGGCTGCTGGATACATCAAGTCACAAGCCTACGTTTCGTGGTGTATGAGTCGTTTTGCGCACTTTGTCGACCCAGTGTTGCGTGCCATCCTCGATAGTTCACTCACGCCAGATGACAATGATTTGTTCTTGGGGAACTTGGTTGGCAGACCTGTGTTGGCCTTGAATGGGTGAGTCGAACGGAGAACAAAAGAACGGGACCAGATTGGTGACATTTGACATATGTCGCATCTAATTCGTCTTCATATTTCCGGTTCGGCTTTGGTCAACTGACTTGACTGACCGTCTTCATCGCTTGCAGAGGCGCAGATGACAACGTCCCACCGTGGCAGACACGTGAACAAGTTGGAGTATTGAAGGCATGGGATCCCAGGGCGGACGTAATGTGCGTGCACTCGATCTCTGCATTGCGAGAGTTCCTGACATCGTTTGGCTATGGGCAGATATCACGAAGATCCCGGACAGCCTCATTGGTACCCTGATGTCTTGCTCAACCAGCGTGTACAGGACTTTCTAGATCGGGTCTACTTTGCTTCGTCATCGCCGCGCTCGGGGTTGGGACCACGCACCTCGGGACTCGTGAGCCAAGAACACAAGACAACGAGCTTTACCCTCACAGTCGCAGTCCCAGCCGAGAGTGGGTCGCTGAATGGATGGCAGATCCACGCACTGACGACCCCTGGATTGTAAGTATCCCATACATTTCCACTGCTTTTGTTGATGGAAAAGTCTAGACTGGGTCGACTCCGAGTGACGACCAACCCCGACGGACAAATGTCGACACAGACGACGAATATCTCAGTGTTCTCACTCAACCCGGACGCCTTCCGCGCTGCTTGTGATGTCGTTGGGATAGCGACCATGATAACCATTGATGGCGACAATATTCCAACCGACTTTGGTGACTTGAATGATACGATCCTGTTCGCAAGGGACACTAGCACCACTAGGTCTCGCCGCAAGTCACCTTGGAGGGTAGGTAGTTCACTTGACGCTCGTTGATTTGAATTGCACGACCCGCCCACAGATTCTCCCCAAAACAGAGTCGCTGGCGACGACCATACGACACCTTTGCACTCCACGCCAGCGCCTACAATCCATCCTCTCCACAAACGCCCCACTCACCCTGCTCGTCCCATCTCTCACACCCTCCCCAGAACTCTCCGCAGCCCTCCGCATCGCACACGTGCTCCACCTATTCCACGCGCTCGACGCCCAAATCGTCAGCGTCTCCGAGATCGAGACGACACGCACGTCCCGCGAGGGAAACCTCGTCGTCATCGGGTGCACCGAGACACCGCTCGTTCAACGGTGGCTCGAACGCGCGGGAGGAATCTGGGCGTACACCGACGGAGCGTGGTGTATTGACGCCGTCCGCTTCGAGCGGCCGTCTTCGGGTGAGGCGTTTCGTGTTGCATTGCTTTGCTGGTCCTGATCGTTGCCCATTTCCACGCACCAGCGATCCTCTTTTGCCAGCCACACCCCTACGATGGCCAGAGCGTTGCCCTCTTCCTCCAATCGACGGACGCAGCCGGTCTCGAACGCGCCGTCCGGCTCTTCCCGATCCGGACCGGCGTGCTCTCGCCTGACTGGCTCGTCGTCGACGGTCGCGCAGACACGATTGGTGCTGCAGGCGTACAAGGTGCAGGGTACGTTTTTCCCTTGACAGCGCGATGGCACCTACTCACCACGACTACATCAGCGTCTACGGCTGGACGCCCCCTGACGATCAACACGCCACGGGTACATGGGTCTGGAACGAACGCATGTCATGGCTTGATTAGCATACGACGCCCATACGACGCCATAAGTACATAGATAGGATTCGTCTGTACATCATACGGTAAGGATCGTGACAAGATAAAACTTTTATAAAGCGTAGTGAAGCGGGACGAGGTCGCATATAAACAGTCAGGGAGCGGGGCGTTCGACGATCACGAGAGAACGGGAGGTGTGTGATAAAAGCAACGCAGGAAGAGTGATCATCACGGACCGTATACGGGAAGATAGCGTGCGTGCGGGGGAGAAAAGTACGCCCGATATAATCAAAGTTCACATGTTACACCTTGTTCAACACTTGAATGGGTGGAAACTTGTTACAATACAGTGAGTTGCGGGTAGAGGGAGGGACGAGGCAAGGAAAAAAAAAGACAGAAAAAATAATACGCGGAAGGGAAGAAAACCCAAAGAAGGACAGATAGGTGCGACAGATAGCAGCGACAAAAGACAAAGCGAGTCTACGATTGATAGATGGACCTCGCGACCTGACCAAGCATCAGCCACCCCGAATGAGACCAGGCACGAGAGCACTCACACTCTCGAGAAGCATGGTGACTTCGGGGGCAACACGAACGAACTCTTTGCTCCAGAATTCGTATCTCTGGTTCCTCAGGAGTTCAATGAACGTGACCAGGGCTCCCCATGGGTGGGGACGGTGGACGATGAAACGCTCCAAGAGAACACGGGTCATCACCTCACGGAAGCAGTCGTCCTTGACCTCGACGAAAAGGTGGAGTAGGAGGGAGGAGAACCAGTGGGTATGGGCGTTGGGATATCGCAGGTGGAGCACCATGGAGCTCAGGAGATGGTGTTGTCCTAAGGTCGCACATGAACACATGGTCAAGTGGCGAACAGACGAATCCTCACCTTCAACATCTAAATTAGTAGCTAGGTACTGTAAAGCAACGACACCTGGGTCGGTTGGGACAAAGACGGACGACCCGCTGCGCGCCTTCGCCTGTGCGACCGACGACACTCCGATATACATTACCAAGGAGTTGATGAGGGAAAGGTTGTATGTTTCGGTGGTACCTTCTGGGACCGCGGATAACTTCAAGCGATCTTTGAGTGAAGCAAGGAAACTCGGAGCGCCTCGGTTTAGGAGGTACTGATCCAGACCATTTCTGAGATCAGCACTTTTGACGCCCGAAGCAAAGTCGGACAGGATAGGTGGAATGGGGCCCATTTCGGGGATGGAGTCGAATTTGATGTTGCGCAAGTGGGGGTCAGGGAGGACGATGGAAAGAGGGAATGCGCTGATGATGATGTTGCGGAGTTGAATGCAGCGGGGAGGGATGACATCGCAAAGACTAAAGTAGTATTCGCTGAGGAACTCGGGGAAATCGTGAAGGAGGACAAGAAGCAGGCGGAGAGTGCCTCTGTAGAGGTCGCGAGCGGCGAGCTGGAGGTCCGCTTCCTTGAGGAATGGTGCCAAGAACTTGAACAGGGACAAGAGAAGCTTGTGGAAAGCGGACCAGCCCTCTCGATTCTCGGACAAGAGCAGCTTGGGCATGAAATGCCTGTGAGAAACGAGACTCAACCAGGAAAACGCGAAACCCGGGAAGTATGTAGGTTGCAATGAACTGAAGGTGTCACTATAAAATCGTGATGAGCGATAATAACTCTTCATTACATCAGGCATACCTGATGGCGGTCAACAACTGGAAATAAGCGGATCCGAGGTTCGCCTCCATTGCGTGCAGGTCATTGATAAGACTCGAGAAGAATCTGAAGAATGGTTTCTGTTGGAACATGATCCCTTGGTCTTCGTGCATATTGGCCAATACAAGAACAAAGATGGACAAAATTTTCGTGAGGTAGTGGACTTTTGCCTGGTCATTGTTGACGCCGGAGGCGTCCCCGTGGTACTTGATGATGTAGACGATCAAGCGAGACATTGCATCCAGAGCCTGGAAGGCGTATTCAAACTCCCCGGCAGCAACGCACTTGAGGTAGCTGTTGACGCTGGAATCGGCGCAGACACGGAAAAAGAACGAAGAGACGTCCTCGACCTTCAGGATACCTTGCTTGGTGAGTTGGGTAATGTAGGGGACAAATGCCTTCTCCGGCGAGTGCGAACGCTGGAAGATGGTGACCCATTGCTGGAACCAGGAAAAGAGCTTCTCCCTGAGTTGCTCAGTCTCGGGTTTGACCGATGGCTGCCTAATGACAACCCCATCAGAAGCGACGGGGTTGCTCGGCCGTCTCACGACACCACGAAGGTCGTCGAACAGACGTTGTACCCTATGCGAAGCACATGAAACCATGTTATTAGAAAATTGAAAATTGACACCTACTCTTCGTTGGCCTTTCCGGCTTGGACGAGCTGACCCAAGACCTCGATCGTATAAGTCAGCTGGTTTTGGGATGCAACCGGCGGGTCACTGGACAAGCACTCCCGGACGAGACCGGCCGCAAAACTCTGCAAAGTCGGACGAGGATCCTGGAACAAGCTCTTGGCCAATTGCTGGTCTTGGAGCGAAGTGTTCACAAGTCCACTGCGCAGAAGAGTGACGGTCACGGGAATGTTCAATTTGCGCTACGTCAATGTCAACACAGGCACAAGTCAAGTTTGACGAATTACAAACCTCATCCTCGGCGTATAGGAGCCAGGTGATCGCCTCCTTGGCAACTTCCTCGAACGAATGGCATAGTTGATCCAGTAGTGCCACGTAGATTTCCCTACCCAGCTGAGACGATGTCTTGTACAGCAATTGCACGATCTTCTGAGACATCAAAAGTGGAGTACGGTGGTGGTCTACCGACTCGGCAGCGATGAAGAGCACCTGGCGGACCAAGTGGCGAATATCGTGGTTCGAAGGCAGCGCTGAGAGTGAAGTAATGGGCAGCTGAACGACAAGACTCTCGAGATCTCTGACGGTGATCTTGAACTCGAGTCAGTAGGAAACAAACATCGGCAGTTAACAAACAAACCGTGAACCGTTCCATCGCCTCTGGGTGGCTTAAGGAACCCATCCCCTGCTCCGGTGTAGGAGAGCCAGCATAAACAGCGGGAGGAAGATGGTCAGGGCGCGTATATGCCACCGCCGAGCTAGGCCGGCTCATGGTAGAGGGCCGCCGCTTAGGGTCGAGAGCTGTGGTTCCACGTTAGTAACACGGCAGGACAGTCCACCTAGTACTCACAGAAATCCTCATACACAGCAACTTGATGAGGCTGCAGACCTGTAGCCTTTATGCGCAAAGGATCAGGGAGAACCACCGAAAAGTTGGTGGGAGGAGCACCGGGATCCCAGAATGCCTGGCCAGTGCGAAGATCTCGGTGCCTTCGGCGAGCTTCATAGGATGTCGCAAACCCTTCATCGACGTCCGCCACAGCACGTTCCATCGCAGCTTTTTCGATGGCAGAGCATGCGACCTCCACATTGTCGGCTACTAGGATAGAAAGAACCTGCTCAGAAATAACTTGTTCGCTAAAACCGTGGTCAACAAGAGTCGTGCGAAGATGTCCACCGAGATTGCTTTTAAGAGGTTCCTTGCAGGTCACGAGCGCGAGACTTCCTGCGAGCTTCTGAGCCATCAAATGACCAGCCTTGCGTAACTTGTCCTCGCTGGGCTCCATAGCAAAGTCCTTTGTAACAAGCTCTCGGGTAGAAATACCCGCAATGGTGACTGAGCGTTCGACAACAGGTACGATGATCTAGAAAAGCCGTAGTTAACACACAAAACTTCCACCGCCACAAAGGACCACACATACCTCACGAACCGAGCGATCCACGGCCAACTGGACAGCCCTCTTGAAGGAGTGGTTGACGTGCAAGGGAGCAAGTTGGGGGCTGATGATGACACTTGATGCCAATCCAGCCAAAATCGACTCGATATGCGCCCCAATCGCCCTCTGAGTCTCCGTAGTGGCGGCGGAGCCAAGTGACATGACTTGTCCTTCGCCCTGGAGCCCCCCGCGCTCAAACCCATTCATCGACAAAGAGTCAATATCATTGACATAGTCGGGGAGACCAGGTGCGGGGGCCGAACCATCGGACGTAGACCGGTTTCTAAGAATCATAGTGGCCTCGACTGTGTCAAGATCAATGTCGAGCCCTTTGCACAACATCTCGATCTCAAACTTCAAGTATAGCTTGAGCTCAGCAAAGTGGTAGAGCTCCGTAAGAAGTGAGATGATGGCCATGAGCCACGGATTCGGAGGCTTGAACACCTTGGATTTCGCACAAGGTTCAAGAGTCTTGCACACGAATGGAATGGCGACAATCAACCGTCCACTTTCGAAACCCTCAATGAGGATATCTTTGAAGGAGAGGTTTTTGTGACGGATAGGCTTGTCCCTCGCAAGTGTGATAGTCCCGAGCCAAGAGGCGAGGTTCTTCAAGATTGCCCGCTCAGACGTGACCTGCATCGTTTTTTCGCTGTTGAGCATCGCGGCAGACTTGATGAATGTCTCCTGGAGAATGAGCTTGCCCAATTTTGGCTTTTCGAGGGCATCCAAAAAACGAAGGTAAAGTTGATGGTTGTTGGGCTCGGCGCTGATCCGTTGGTCAACCAAGTAATTAGCAAACCACGCTGCGTAAGCATCATCAAAGTGGTCCTTCATCTCCGTCAGTTTCGCGTCGAAGTTGCTGGGTGCAAGGTTGTTCACAATGAACAGAACCTTGTCGGATAGCTCCTCGGCCGGCTTGACAATCTCGGCGTCCATCTTGTCCGGCTGAATAGCCGTGAACACAGGAGTTGGGTCGGCCGCGAGAACCCCTAAGTCCCCGTTTGACCCATCCGATCCAGAAGCGATTGCGCGATGAATAGTAGCCGCAAGATCCGGACGAGCTTCCATCAAATGCGGAATACCCGACAACGCCTGACAGAGTGGCTGCCATTCCGCAAGACGGCTCTCAAACCGGGCCAGAGCTTGCAGTCCAAACTTGAACAAGTTTGTCTCGGGAGGACAGCTCAAAGCGTCAACGACATAACGAAGCGCTATCCCGAACGGAATGAGGTCGACCAATTCGTGTTGGATGATTGAGCCAAAGAGGTAACCGGTCATGGCAAGTTCGCGAGCGGGGTAGTAGGATTGGAAGAACTTGTATTCGTCGAATAGGAAATGGAGCATGCAGGAGAAGATTTCATGATCTCTAGGGTCCGATGAAGCCTTGCTGCGTTGGAGAAGGGCGATAACTTCGTCAATGGTCGTTTGTTCGTCGTACATTTCCTTGTAGATAGCGTCAACTTCGGCCTCAATCTCGGTCGAGTAGTTGACAACAGCAAAGCCGGGTTCGGTGTCGGTTCCAGGGATGAGGTTCATGAGGCGCGGGTGAATTTGCAGACAGGCGCCGCGGACCTCGAGGCAATAATCAATGTCCTCGCGAGGCATTTTGGCGGAGCTATGTAGCGGAGTCATGTTAGCGAGTGTCAAATACGGAAATAAAGCACGGACTTGTTTCGAAGGGTACGGAGGAAGATGGCGATTGTCTGTGGGTTGAGAGGCATGGTGCGACCATCTACGGCAGGATCGGACATCCTCGAGACCTTTTCGCTCTCCATTTTGACTTCCAAGAAATGGATCATCGAGCGAAGGAACTCGGCACCGTGGGTAGTGACGTTGTCGGCAAGCCACTTGTCGAGATTCAAGTACTCTCGGCGAGAAGCCAGTGCAGCGACATCCAGAGCAAAGGTAAAGGGCCGTGAGTCCAAAAGATTTTCGAGGATCTATGTAGCAAGTTAGATGGCGATCTAGACACAAGGAGGTTGTGACCCCTCACCTTGAGGTCTTGCGCAACATCCAGGATCCGAGTGATATTGAGGGGACTCTCCTCATAAAAGTCACGAAACGCGCCAAGAAGATATGTAGGATCGATTTGCCACAATCGCATGAAAACAAGCTGATGGTTCGGGTGACCTGCCAGAAACATAGCCAATAACTTGCGGGAATACTCGAGACGAATATCACCCCAGTTCTGATCCTATGATAGGCGTCAAACAAAGTTGAAACAAATTATAGCAATGGCGTACCGGAACCTGAAGTAGACCCATATGGACTAACTCTGCGCTTATCTTGAGCGCCTTGTCCAGCATATCGCGTACGCAATTCCGGATGTCGGCATTGTCCGAATCTGCAAGTCGCACCAGAACCTCGAAGAGATCAAGAGAGTTCCATGTATGGCCTTGGACATTGGCGGCCAATGACTTGATCGTGGGACTCGCAGCTGCCACGTCCTCTACAGTGACAATCCTGTGACCCGGCAAGGACACGAAATTGAAAGTGTCCGCGGGCAAGGATAAGAGGGCGTCCAGGAGTTTCAGTTGGTACAACGAATTTTTCCACATTCCCCAGAACCCAGTTACCGCATGCGGATCGGCATCTCGGGGACAATTGAGGAGGATGGCGATCAACAACTTCAGCGTGGCCGTATCGACCCCGTGTCGATCAGACCAGTCAAACGCTTTGATGACGTTGGTCCAGTTAAGGTTGACATGCTGCAAAACGTGTCAACAACGACGGATGCCATGCTCCTAAAGTTAGAACTTACGAAACTACCCAAAGCCCTCACCAACGCCCCCACGTCACACAGGGTCGTACCCTCCGCAGCAAGCCGGGCCAAGCTTGAAATGATCTCGACAACTTGGGCATCCCGCGGCGGATTGGCATCAGAGATGCCGAAGCGAAGAAGAAGGGCGCGAACTGTATCTGCGTCGCTGGTAATCTCAGGGCCGAGTTGAATTAGGGTCTGGACGAGGGATGCACCAGGGGAAAGGCTGGATGGGCAGGTCCTATTAGTCATGTACACAGATATGAAGACAACGCGTCATGTGGCATACCTTAATGTAGGGAAGATGCGCTGCAATATAGGAGCGACTATCTCCGGACCGTACTTGGCTTGTGCCGCCGCGATGAGGGCCTGACGTTGGGTGGCATCCAAAACGGGGGTTTCCGAATTGGAGTCGGACAACAAGTTTGACATGAGTTTTGCAATTTGTTGAGGGGAGAGATCGGCGTGGTCGAAGGAGGGATGTTGGCACAGAGAGAGTACGGCGTTTTCAAAGTCGACACGGATGAGGGCGGCAGCCTGTGTAGCAAGCTCCTTACGGGTGGAACCAGCGACGATAGACGAAACCAGGACGAGTCTCTCGAGTGGCCTGAGAGAAACACGATCTACAAATCGGAGTAAATCAAAGTGTCTGAAAGCGTCCCCTTCGCCCTTGTCTATGCCGTCACGAAATCGGTCTGCGAGAAAAGGGTCACGGGCGAGACGCTGAGTCTCCTGGACGAGCAAACGGAAGGTCAAAGCGGTAGAGGTGTCAAAGGCAGAAGGAGGTGCGGATAAAGCGAGACGGCCTTGGGAGTGGACGATGAGACGACGGATGAAGTGGAGGTAGGTGTCGAGACCGTGCTGCTCGGAGAGCTGTGTGGGCAGCAAGATGAGGGGCTGAGGACAAAGAAAAAAAATGGGAGAGAAAAGGGAAGACATACAGAACGAATTTCGAGCTGGTTCCTCTCGAAATTGTCCTCCGTGAGTGTTGAAAGGAGGAAGACAATTTGAGCCTTTACGATGGTGTGTATGTTGGCGTTTGGAGGATTATCCATCGCCGAGGACCTGGCTGAAGACTCCGGGCGTCGATTGACGCTTCCACCAGTCGACGCCGTTTTGGATGAGGAGCACGCTGTCGAAGGGGGTAAGATGAATCGTAGGCCGGAACGAAACCAGCCTGCAACTGTCAATCAAAGTCCACTTCAAACCTGAGGGGAACTAAACAACTTGGAACTCCGATATCGGAGATTTAATTCAATCGATCGACACTAGGTACTGTAGCTAACTATAAACTCGAGAATGGTCCATATCCATGATACTATGATAATGAAAAACTGTCCAGAAGCAGAGAATAGAGAGAGAAAGAGAAATGGGTAGCCACACATGAAGGGTAGCCACAAGTGAATGGTAGGCATAGACGCCGAATGGTTGCGACAACGTCCTCTCCCCACCATTCACTCATATCTACCATCCATTCATGCCTACCCCCTTGGGCACAAAACGGCTCTTCGAATTGTGCCAGCAACACCATCTACCCAAGCGATCGACGATTTGACCTAGAGTCTTCGCGAAGGTTTCACTCGCCTCGTCCGAATGGGGGCCACATAGATGCTTTCACGTTCACAATGTGGCCTCGCCCCTGAGATATCATCGTCAGCACGCGGAACGCAGCAGAAGTAAAGGTCAACGGACCTTGGAAGATGGGTATAATCGTCGGAAAGCCCAAGTCCACGATGGGATAGTCAGTCTCGGGTCTCGGGAGAGGCGTCAAAATGTCGCCTTCGCCTTGGGACGCCGCACCAACAGCCGCCAGCGTTGACGGTGCGGGTAGCGAGACCTCGTTCGCGGCCACTAGCACTTGTCAGCACAAGCAGGAAAAGGCATGGAATCACTCACTCGTGGGCCTGAGAGGACCTCTCGAAGGTTTCACATCCACGTTCCTTTCCCTGCAAGGAACGTAGATGCTTTCATGCTTGTCGTCATGGCGTCGTCGTGGCTCTGAAATCACGTGTTGTTAGTGCATGAAATAGTGAGGAACAACCAACGCACCCGTGAGGATGGGGGTTATTGCCGAGAAACTGTGGTCATCGGCAAAGTAGTCGAGCGTTGGCATGGGCGCCAAAAGGTCGTCACCATCCAGCTGCATCGCTTGTAACGCGGCATCCAGTGCCGCGAGGGAAGACGACGCGGGCAACACAGCGGGGACCAGCGTCGACACTAGCGCTCGTCAGACAAATACCAACGCAATGCACATCTAATCACTCACCCCGAGATCCCAAGGGAGAAGGGGATCGAGATGTAGTGGTGGCAGCACACCCGATAGTCCTCAGCTGTCCCGTCTGGGTCGCAGACCCCCCGGGTAGACGGTTAGCTGTCTTGACTTCTGTGGCGACGAAAAACTGGTAAGCATCAGCCACTACAGGAAAATCAATGCGTACCATTGGATGAGCTGCCACCGGTGATAACAGCATGTTGGGCAGGACGAGGGGGTGGCGATTTCCGCGGTGCCGGTAGCACCGCGGAGTTCTTCGAAGGTACCCCAGCACCAGGCTGGACCTTCCTTGGACTCGCCGTAGGTTGTTTGTTGCCGACGTCCGGGGACCGTCCAGCACCGGGCTGGACCGGTTTTGCATTTCGGAGCGTTGTCATCGAGCTGCTACATGCCTTGTTCTCTTTTCCGCTGCCCTTCGCGGTGGTTGTAAAGCGCCCCATGGGTATCGTGGGTATATGTTTAGGTATAATGGGGATTGCGGGTATCTTGTCAACGCTTGTGCGGGCGGCGGTAAGTGGGTCCTTGGTAATCTCGAAGCTCTTGGCCATTGTTTCTCGGGGTGTGCCTACAGTCCACAATGTCAGACCGTGCAAGGTAGTAATGATCAAGACAACGCAACACATACTGTGGTTCGGGGGTGGGATCGATGAATAACCTGACAAAGTCGAAACTGTGGTGGGCGCATCTTGAACGGTAACGCTTGCTGAACTCCGTCCGACGACAGGGGGCAATGGGCACAGTTTTTCTATTTCTAGGCGCAGGCGTCATGTAAGCCAACGACCGTGAACGATGGAGGGGAAAACTCGCTACCTTTCGTTATCTCTACATCCTCCATCTGTCGCGCGACACTTTCAAGAATCCGCGTCCTCCGGGCTTCCTTCGCAGCCTGGCCGGCAGATGAGACGTTCGCAGGCAATGCTATCATCTTGATCGCGGATAGCTCTGTCTGAACGGCCGCCAGCTCCGACTGGAGGAGTGCGATCTTACGGGCGGCATCGGCCTTGATACCAGTTACTCTCGCCGCCTGGCACTCTGTCGATCGCTGGAGGATCTTGAAGGACTGGGAAAGATTCTGGAAAGCCTCGTCACGGGCCTTCCTCTTGTAGTCGTTGACAACCTCCATGTTGTCAAGCGTGGTAGTGAGTCCCTGTATCGTCCTCTGGTACGCGTCCGCCTCCGCGCGCTTCGAGTCCTCCAGATCAGCAATGCGATCCTCTTGAAATGCGACGCGTTCGAACAACGCGTTGACTAGTCGTGCAAGCGCTTCTCCTTCCTGACCGCAAACCAACGCAGGAGTCTGTGTGCCCTCGACTGCGGCGATGCGATCCTTTAGTGAAACGACGTCCGACGCGATGATGGTGACCTTGGCAACCAGTGCACCGACCAAGTAGTATAACAGAACGAATCCGGCTTTCAGTTGCGCCAAGCCAAATGTCGGGACACCGTGGTCGGCCGCGTCATTCCAGTCACCGTCGGAGCTGGAGGCACCGAAACTGGGTGGTGATGAAGCGTCGTGCATGTCGTTCACGATCATGGGCTCGTCTGGGGGGGAAGCAAGCGGACCCTGGTCCGATGACGTCTGGAAGAAACCAGCACAGCGGCGGATGGCATACGTGAAAGGGGAGGCGCTCGAAGGCATAGAATCCTGGTGAGAAGTGGCCATTGGAAAGCAGGATAGTAGTATGCGAGGAGAGCGCAGAGAGGAGAGCAGATGCGGGAAGGAGCAAGAGAAGGAACTGAAGACGAGGGTACGGTGACTGGCCTTATATATGCCAGAGATTGAGGTCTGGACTGGTAGGTGTCGGCCCGCTTCGTCAGCCAGCGGGGTGACATCCAGTCCGATTCATGACCTTTGTACGCCCAGCCTCATGACCCCGACTGAGACCGGTGGTCTTTATTGAAATCAGTAATCGCGAATTTTTTTCATGTTACCTAGCAAGATCAGATATTGGAAGAGGATAACCTGTGAGGAGTCAGCATGTAATAACAGTGTGAATGACCCCAGTATCAACCGTGTCATGACATGGTCACACTCGGTAATCGATGAGAGAAGATGAAATGCGTGAAATAATGTGGAAAATATGGACATGAAAATACATCCGATAGCCCACCAACGACATGTACAGCTAGCTCTGTGAAGGGTACTGTCCTCCTTGCTGTACCTGCGCCATCGTCGTCCGCTGTGCCAAACCGAGACCGCCTGTCAGTAAAGATCGCTTCACCCTCTAGCACACGTACGAGAAACCTCACCTGCATAAGTGACGAAAGCCTCAACGCCTGGTCCATCTGTTCCTGCGTGAAATGCGTGCCGGGTGGTACCACTGGTAGATAATGCGCTGCGATGCTGCTTGTAGGGCGGGGCATCGCGTTCCCGGGGATCTGTGGTGAAGGCATCGGCGGTTGGGGTTGAGCAGACTGTGGGCGTGGAGAGGCAGCTACACCAGCATTCGAAGGAGTGACAGCAGTCCGAGGGGGAGAAGCTTGCTGTGCGACACCGATACCTGGCGAAGACGTCGCTGCCCGGGAATGATATGGTGGCGAGAGGTGCGCACCAGCAGGTAGACTACTGAGCGCAGCCTGAGGCGTACCTTGTGCTTGCGCTTGAACCTGAGCCTGAGCCTGAGCCTGAGCCTGAGCCTGTAGTTGGGCATGTACTTGCGCCTGCGACTGCGTGATTGCGTTGGCACGCGCTTGCGCTTGTGCCGCCTGAACCTGGAGTATCTGTTGTGGTGACATGCGCGCCGCCGCCGCCGACATTGGTGTCGGCATTCGCTGTTGCTGGGAGATGTTGACTTGAGGGACTGCAGATTGAGCGCGGATTTGGGGGGTGGGTTGGGGAGCTTGGGTAGCTGGTCGAGAAGCACCATTGCCTGTCTGCTGTGGTTGCTGCTGTGGCGGTTGCTGTTGCTGGGATTGTTGTGGTTGTGGTTGTGGTTGCTGGGGTTGTTGGGCAGAAGCGGCTGCCGCGACTGGTGATTGCTGCACAAGTTATCAGTGAGTAAACGATGCAACCACATCAAAAGGGAGGAAAATGGAGAACCTGTGCACGCAGTAATTGTTGTCTCGCAAGCTCCTCGTGCCTCCGTCGTGCCATCAACAGTTCCTGTTGATCCCTCGACTCTTTCTCTGCTTTCATCCGGCTAAGCTCGACGGGCGTAAGCTTCGGCATCTTATTATATTGACCATGCGTGTCATGGATATTTGGGGGTTTCCTCTGGTTCACTGCATGTCCTTCAATGATGATTCGCAAGTTACCACAAGAACAAACGCACTGCTTGCAGCCTTCTGCGCCGCCTCCCTTTTCTTCGAAGTCTTTCGTATCGTTTCATACATAAGCGAGTGTCTTCGTTTCTTGATTGTGTCTGAGCTGATAGTCCCACCCGTCGCACCAACCTGACCCTGTGCGACATTGCTGTTCGCGAGACGCTTCACACCCCTCGTTGTCATCTGGACCTGTTGCGTGGAAGTAGAAGGTGTAGGTGGCGGCGTCCCATCCACACCCACAGGGGTGGTCACGTCTGCATGGCCAGGAACACCACTTGGCTTCCCACCGAGCTTGAGGTTCCACCGCTCAAAGCACTCCCAAGGCGTCCGCTTGTCAATTGAGATCGTCACGCGCGCGGAGTTGAAGGAATCAGCGACCAGAGTCCAATTGGAGGGATACTTTTCAACGAAGGATTTGAGGAGGGCATCTTCAGCAGCGCTCCATGTGTGATCGAGCCGTTTTTTATGATCCTTCGGAGGATGAGGAAGGACGGTACCTCCGATGGTTGGTGGTTTCACGCTGTCAAAGAGTTCTTCAAGGAAAAGGAACCGATGAGATAAGATCCGTACTACTCATTCAATCATCAAAACTCCGACTTACCAGAAAGTTGCTCGTCGGTAATTTTACTCGACAAACCCTCCGCTTCCGTGACAGGAGGCTCCTCGGGAGGCAACCACCTCCCGTTCTTCCACCGCCTTACAGGTTGTAAAGGGCTGAGTAATGTGGGCTTACACAGCATGAATCTGCCCATGGGTGCTATCTTCGTGTACCCAGCATCATCAACCCGTCTGTTGTCGTCCCGCTCCGACTTCTTGTCGGACCTCTTCTTCGGCTCGGCAGGTGCGACATCAGGCATTCCGAGTACCTGCAGGTCGGGAAAGAGGTCCGAGAGGTCGAGAGAACGTGCAGCCTCGAGATCAAGAGCAGGCGGTGAAGAATCTTCGGTAGTGAGATCTGAAAGCGCTTTCACGAGATCGAGGTCGTCGTTGTCTAAGAACAACTTGCTGTCGTCCGAGTACGCGATCCGCTCTCTCAATGGTGCGTACAAGTTCAACTTCTGCGCCACCTTGCTCGAGCTGGGTACAGGAAGGGTGCTGTTTTGAGATTCCGAGCTTGTTTGCGAGCCGAGGACTGGATCGTTCGAGTCTGGTTTGAGCCCCACAAGGTCAACCACCTCCGTCTTCGTCGTCTGCGTCTTCCCAGAATCACTATCTGTAGCTCTGTTCCCCTCGCCCTCGCCAGACTGAGCGTTATCGACGTCCATCGCATCTGCATCCCTCTGCCAGGCACCACTCACGTTCCCGAGCGCCGAAGAATCCTCCATGTCCTCCACTTTTGGCCGCAAAACGCCATCAGGGCCGATACTTTGCCTCTGACTACTGTCCCCTGACTCGCCTGACCCTGACCTCGACCCACTTCCCTCCAATGCTTCTTCAAGGACATTCCTCGTCTCCAAGGCATCAACGACGTCCCTTTGTTCCACTTCCCCGTCGTCATCATCATCTCCGGACTCTTGATCACTGTACGAGTGCTCTTTATCGCACTGTTCGCCTGCGACTCCCTCATTGTCCACTTCCGTATCTTGTTGTTGTTGCCGTTGCTGCGAGGGACTTGGGGCGGAATCGGTCGTACGTGGTGGCTTCCAGTGCATACAGATGCCCAGTTTAACACGTTCTTCGCGAGTCTTGGCTTCGTGCCATTCGAGAACGGCAGTGGAGATGTTAAAGGCAAGAACGTATTTCCATTTGCGTTCTTCCCGGAAGTCGATACGCATCCATTTCTGTCGTCGGTAGATAATATGAGCCCCCTCAATTCATCTATGCGAAGGACCATAGAAGCACGCGAAAGAAGAAAATAGGAGTGCAAAAGATGCGAATGAGATTGCGTACCATCTCATCCAACATATAATCCCAATGGGTCCTCGTCATCCCTCCCAAATTTCGCTGCTTCTTAGGCTGCCTATAGCTCCACTTCGCCACATTTTCGAGAGATTCGACGCGCTCCAGCGTGCGCATCAGCCTCAGTTCTGTGATTGCGACCTACACGAAACCGCAAGTGTTCAACAAACAACCAAAGGAGAGGAAATACGCATACACTCCAATCTTTTGTGCTCAAGCATTTGGTTGCCCTCGATACCTTTTTATAAATCGGATTTGCACGAATGATTGCACCCCACTTGGCGAATCCAAGCGGCGCCCACTCCTCTTTGCCTCCTTTGGTGTCCGTCTTGTCCTTGTCCTTCTTTTTCTGCTTCGACGATTTGCCCTTGCGGAGATACTCAGGGGGAAGAGCTTTGAGAGGCGGGAGGTTGTAGTCGGGATTGAAGTGATGTTGGATCTCCGTGGAGACAATCGATTGTAGAGGTTCCTCGAGGGCTTCACCTTCACCATCTTCAAAGCTAAAATCAGGCAGCGCAGGGGCGGGAGATGTCGGTGTGGGTATGAGAAGGGATGGTTGGATAGATACGACGTCGACGGCGGTGTGGATTACCATCGGACGTGGAGGGGCCTCTTGAACGGGCGAGGGCGAAGGGGCAGCCGTGGCCTCGATATCGACAGCAGTTTCCCCGCTCTGGACGTGTATCTCCGTTGTCTGTGCAAATACGGGTGAAGAAGATGGGAGCACCAATTGCGGAGACTCTTCACGAATGTCTTCCATAGGTTCCGAGGTATCCATCTCCACCACCTCTGTAACGGGCTCAACGCTGACAAACTGAGGGGATTGTGGTGGTACAGGCGGGGACCGAGGCCGCGAACTGTGCCGTGATGGTGCAGGACTATGATGCAGCGAGGTCGATCCAGGACGAGATGGTGAGCGAGGAGATGGAGGTATGCTGATGCCGTGATCGGAGGGCAACGTTTGTTCTTCCTCTTCCTCCTCCTCTTCTTGTTCTTCCTCCTCTTCCTCCTCTTCCTTCTCTTGTACCTCTCTGGGTTGCTGGAGAGACGGGGTGGATTGTTGTGACGTGGAAAGCTCGACTTCTGCAGTAGCCTCCACGATGTCGTTAATTTCGGTCTCTTCATCCTCTTCTTTCTGCACCGGTGATTTGGTACGCGTAGGCGATGCAGGTGGTTCGGACATTGGTGAGTCGAGATCAGGTGCAGTTGGTTCCCCTGGCTCCTCTTTGACCTTTTCTTCGGAAGGGAACGGAACGAAAAGCTCGCCGTCTGACAGATTGGATATCATACCTGATTCCTGACTGCCAAAATCAAAGTTGGGATAGTGTATCTCGGCACACGAGACCAGATGGGTGGAACGAAATGAAGGGCGACTCTTACCTCTTGCCAAGATCGAACCTGTCCATAAACTGCTTTAACCCCTCGTTCTCCTCCTCGTTCTCATTCCCATGACCGGTTTCATCGAGGGTGAGGAGAACACCGACGTTGTGTTTCTGTTGAATCATAAGGTACATCTCGCGAAGAAGCGCAGTCCTCCGTAGTATGACTGCGCTGTGTAGCCGTTAGCGGGAAACTGAGATGGACGATGAGTGAGCGATAAGGCGTACTCGAGCTGTGCCACGCGTTCTGCTACGAGTGATTCCTCTGTCCACTCTGAGGACATGTTGGCGTCCATGTGCCGTTACGCGGACCTCGCAGCGGTGTAGAACCGATACAAAAGGGGGGCTAATACGAACTCGTCGTTGTCAATGTCGCCGACGACGCGCTCGTCGGTGTCGAGGACGAACAGTGGTGGAGGGGTCGACTCGACCAAAGGGGGGTCGCAGGGGGGGTCGCAGGGGGTCGCCTTCTTGCCGGTTTGTGCAGGAAATGCAACTT
>JBBPRA010000237.1:0-37695 GCA_038092775.1 Boletus rubescentipes | reverse complement strand
TGGGGTGTCGCGGGGGCTTGTTCTACAAGGGCATTGATAAAACACACATGCACCCAAAGCGTGACTTACAGCAAAGATGTCTTTTACAGCGTCTCTCCAAAACACAAGCCGGGCCTGACCAAGCGTTGTTTGCGAAACAGCCTCTTTTATCATGGCCAACTCGATCTAGGCAGAAAACATTAGTAACTCGGTTGCCCGACGCGAATGTACGCACATAAAACGCTCTCAATGCATAAAATGCACTTTGGTATTGTCGGGGGTACAACTGCGAGACGAGGTATCCCTCATAGTCGTGCTTTCGAACGAGCTCTTTGCAATATTCGGTCGGATTCGACGCCCCAGCATCCGAGCGAATCTTGGCACTCGCAGAAAAATTGCGGACTACCGTGGCATGGTATCGCTGCCACGGACGGACGCATGTTCCAACTCGTCCACGGATCATATTGGCAAGGTTAGTTTGTCCCCATTCGGCCCATTAAGCCGGAGGTGTCGAGGGGACCCGTCGACCAGGACCCGAGATGTTCTACCAAGGAGGTTCCCTCACTGACACGGCAGCCATGTCCTCCACAAAATCCGGGCTACAGAGGGAAGTCCTCGCCCTGTACAGACGGCGAGTGTTGACCCTGTCTCGCCGATTTTCCAGCTCACCCTTCCACCCAGTGCACTACGGATGGTGCGGACGAAATCACTGCAAGCCCAACCCAAGTTCTCCCTCCACGTTCGCTACACATTCCGCGCTCAGGCATCTTCAGTGTCCTCTCGCAATGTGACTGCAATCGAACACCTCCTCAGGCGTGGGAAGCGACAGATTGAGATGTATGAAAGTCCGTCTATCAAGGATTGCCAAATCTCGCAGGCCATGGTAGATTGGGAGCAAGCCCGTAGACGGACCAGTTAGCATTCCACCCATCCATCATCTGGTGTATCGGACCTGGTGTATCAAATATATCTAATGCCACTGCACATAAGGTCACACGATGCTTGACGGTGATGACGCCTTGCGTCGAGCCGCTGTTCTTTCCCTCCGCGCCACGCGACGAGCCGGTTTTGGAGGTTCCGGATGCAACAGCTCCTCTTGCGACATGACTCCTTCTTGGGATAATTTCCCATAGTGTAGCCGGCGTTCGTTGAGGACAAACTTGAGACGTGCCATCGACTTGCGACACTGAACACGACGGGTGTGTGAGCAAAAAAGTGCAAACGTGCAGTCAAGGAAATGACCGACCATCCGGTCCATCGTCGGCGCAGAAAGTGCCTCGGGATTTTGAATGCCCATTCTCCGTGCCTCCTCGCGCTGGGTCGCGAGTAGGTTACGTTCGCGCAACAGAACATACCAGAGCGTATGCAAGTCCCTAAAGCTCTTCCGCCTGAGTTCGGCGGCATGCCACGGTCGTCCTGCCAAACCGGAGATCAGCCCATGAGCAACATGGATTCAGTCAAGTCGCCACGCACCAGACTCGGTGAGTGACTCTCTCGCCTCGAGCGTTTCGTGCTTTACTGCGCCATCTACCTCTTTTTTCCGGAAAAAAGCCCAAAGACCATGGTTCGGGTCAACGTTGACACCTAGATGGGGTCGCTTTTGAGATTTCGCGACGGAGCTTGCTGCAGGGGAAGATGGATGGGAGTTTTGGTGCGGGATGGCTTGCGTCGAGTTCCACCGTACTCCGTGGAAAACGCGTAGGACGCGCAAAGGACGCGTCGGTTGGAGTATACAAGACATCGAGCAAAGTAATTGACACGGCTGAACGCGAGATGGGTTTTTCACCGCTTGACACAGCCACGCGTAAACGGAAATCATTTACATTCCTACAACAGTGGTACTATCTGAATCACTAGAAGATTTGATCGAGCTGGTTCTACACGACAAACGTTCCGATCCATTTCCTCGTCGACCTCTGCTTTCCAGCACAAATTCGTTGTCCTCTCTAATAAGCATGTACGGATCTTCAAGCGCATCCACCGTCGTTTTCAAGGACGCATTGAACAATTCCGGTTTCTTCAGCGGATCCAAGAGCAGCCGCGTTGCGTTCATGAAATCTGCCCCAAAATGACTAGCCAGGCGGAGTCTCACCACGATGTACAGCATGATGAGTGACACGATGATGTTGATGAAGAGAATGTAGATCCCATACTGCGCCATGAATGCAACGCCATACTGCTCGACGGGCACACCGAGTGCACGGGCCCCAATGGATGGATACATTGCGGAACTGTAAGCGCCGAGCGCCATGTTCAGCATTGTGCTCCAGTGGGTATACGGTGCATCCCCATCAATGCTCTCAAAATTGGTGTTCAGCAGACTGGCAAAGTCTGAGAACGAGCCCTTGCAAGTGCCAACGGATGGGGAAGTGGCATTACAGATTAAGCTGGTGATATCTTGAGCCCACTGGCTGTCCGTCGTCATCACGTTGGGCCATGATGTCCCGTTCAGCGCAAACTCGGTGTAGTTGCCGGTAGAAAACAGAGTCCCACCCATGACAATCGCGGTAGCATTGAACCGGAATAGGGAGTTGAGGTCTGATGGAGAGGTAGCAATGATGGAGAGTGTCTGGCTGTCAGACCCATCGAACCATAGCTCCAGGGGGGTACCGCTGGCACTCGGTACGCAGGTAAGATTCTGAGCAGTGGATGGGACTGAAGAGAGCTGTTCCATAGAAATATTGAAGCCATTCAGTGTAGTGGAGAAGGAAAACCCAGTGTTTCGCATCGAGTTCGGAAGAGGGGGGTAGTAGATGATTCCTGTTGGTTGATCTGTTGGTATACCAGTACTAGAGATGTTGACGAGTCCGACTGTGCCCCCTACCCCGAAACACACCGACGACATGACGAAGGCTAATTGTTCCGAACTCGAAACGAACCATGAAGAACCTGGAGTTGCTGGATCGAATGGACCAAAGGGCACTGAAATACCCCAGTCCGTTGAAATGGCCCCCATCTCCCAGCTGTTGCCCACGGTCAAACTCGTCGCTAATGCCAGTCCCCAAATGGCCAACAAACCAAGCAAGGGAAACTCCGCGCCATGTGACACCAAGTGGGTGGCAAGGTTCCCGATTGAAGGGTTGCTATAGACGGCGACTCTTCGGCTACGCAGACCTCCTCTTGAGAGTTTGAAGAGAACGTATCGCCTTCCAGCCACTACTATCACCGCTGACGTGATGGTTACAGAGAGTGCTGATATTGCCCGCTGCAGGATAGACAAAGTTTCGGTAGGGATGGGATGCCAGTCGTTCTCAGTCGCTTGTGTATAAAATACAAGGACAACAAGGACGATGGAGGCTGAAGTAAGGAGGAAAGAACACAGCAGAATGAAGAGTTCCCCAGCGTCGGTGGACCAGGTTGATTTTGCTGAGGATGGTTCCTCCATCAATAGCGACTTGATGTCACTTCCTTCCACAATATCGGTAATCTCCGGGGAACTAGGGGGAAGAGGAACCTACGATGAACAAACAAGTCAACATGGGGAACTGGGTTCAGTAGTTGTCTACCTTGAAGGGAAGGGAAGCAACTGAAGAAACACGACTTTTCATGAATGTCGTGTTCAACAACCAGTCTATAGTCTGAAGGTGAATGAGAATTTCAATCAATACTTGACAGTTAAGTACATACCGATATGCTGTGTGGGTGCTGTGCGGGGCCAAGGAACACATTTTCATTTACGTCTTTTGAGTACTGTGGAGGTACAGGGCTATGCACGCTCAGGGACCAAACCTTCAGGGGGGAGGGCAGATCGGGAGCGGCCGGAGCGGGAGTTCAGCCCTCCACCGGGATCATGACGTGCATTACAGATAGGTGCGGCGGGGTGCCTGCAATAATTTAGGTTGGAGCATAGGAAGACCATCACTTGATTTCCTCGTCCCATCATAAGCTCCCAAATTGGTTATGGTAGAGTTGTCAAGCAAACAGTTACGTACCATCTTTTGCGGTGTACACTCGATCAGTTGGCAGCCTACTTGGTGGAAACTAACAATGACAGTCGTTACTGGAGCGACCATTCTAGGAACCCGACCTTGTCTTTGTCCTTCCACAACAATCTGTTTTACTGTAATCTCAAGAGCGTATCACATGATTGGTTGTAAGAGACATGTGAATCGGATTGACAACGTGGGCCATTATGTACTCTAACGGACAGAAGTGAGTAGAAATCGGCACATATGCCATGTGATGAGAAACGTCTCATGTTGAGTCGAGAGGCATTAAGAATCTACGTACTAGTGCCAGGGGAATTGGCACATGACGTAGACTTCGCCAGGAACGGCGAACCAGTCGGACAAAGAGGTAGCCTTCATCTCTTGAAGTTATGTTCCACTTAGATCTGAGCTCTTGATATTATGTTTGGATTTCGATGTCACGAGAGACGAAGTACCACTGAGGCCATACCAAGTTGTTGTTCACCGAACTTGGTTGATCGGCAATGCCGTATGCTCCGAAATATTTGAAAATTCTTCAGTTCTTCAAAAGAAAAAGAAATTACGATAGATAGTACGAGGTCTAGTAGATGACAGGTTATATGGCGACTACTTTTTCGGTTTCTTAGCTGATGGCGAGGATGAGCTCTGACCCAACAAAGAGATCAATTAATGTCTTACCTCCGTATTTGCTCCTCGATTGCGTACGACCGACGACACCACCAAAGTCTAGTGCACCACGGACCACTTTGTACCTGCGAAGGTCTACCTCGGTATTCTCGCTCGCTCGGATAAGTGTGTTGGACATACCTAACACCAGGTAAATCCTGTGTACGACCGCCACGAACCATCACCACGCTGTGTTCCTGCAAATTATGACCTTCACCGGGAATATAGGCCATGATCGAGTTCCCGTTCGACAACTTGACACGAGCGACCTTTCGCTTGGCCGAGTTGGGTTTCTTTGGTTTCATGATAAAAATTTGGGTACAGACGCCCTTTTTCTGAGGGCAGATGTCAAGGAGTGGGGACTTTGGAGGGTTGACTCTCTGAGGTTTCTTGCGGCGCATCGCTTGGTTGAGAGTGACGGAGAGAAACGGCGAGGCACTGAATGCCCGCGATGGGACGACCACGGGGGAGAGAACGGAACATGTCCTGGGTAGACTGCGAAGAAAGGAAAGCATGTAGTACACGTCGTACGCTCGGTCAATTTGGTCAGCCCAATCGACCGTAGTGTAGTGTAGTCGTGAGACTATCGCGTAGGCGCCTGCCCTAGAGTGGTCGCGTCGCGCCAGGCTGCCTTTCCTCATCGACCAAGATGCCTCCCGCGAGCAAATCCCGCCGACGTGTTCGCAGAGCACCGTCGTCTGACCACATCGAGGAGGAAGATGACCCTTCGCAGAAACGCGCCGACGACGTCGACAATGACGAGGACTCTGAGGGGGACGTCCAGCCGGTCCGCAAGAAGATATCTGTAAAAAAGGAAAAGAAACCAAAGATCAACCACGGCGACACCGAGGCTCCCGCAGCTGGTCCCTCAAACACGAATAACAATAATGACGACGATGACGACAGAATTGATATCCAAAACTTTCGTGACCAGCCTTTAGATAAGAAAGATGGTCCAAAGTTGCACGGGATAGCCCAAGACTGGGAAATGATTCGAAAGCAAATTCACCAAAGCTCTTTCCGGCTTGTAAAGGACGTCGCGATCTCGCTTGCAGACGTGATGGAGGTTGGCGAGGCAGGAGGGGTTGGTGCTGTCGTCTCCCGATCTCTTGTCGCTAACGATCATCGGGTATCATAGGCACTAGACGAGGTTGACACAATCATGAAAAGGCTTCTCGATATTGATCATGAGATGCGTTCTCATGAAGAAACGTTGAACAACCTCCACCAGAACCTAATGCGTGGAGAGGTCGTGGTGCGCCGTCAATGTGCGCCCCTCCAGCATCCCATAATTACTTTGACAGGAAAACGTACTTGAGACGTATGAGAACGGAGTAAAGCAGCGGGTGGATGAACACAAGCTGAAGACCACACGCCAAAAGTATGCTTCTGCTGAGGTATACGTGGAATTCAAACAAGGAATATATGTCTGTCGGCCGCACCATCCCACACGAAACCAGCTGACATTGGGCACTTAGGAGGTACAAAATCCTGGCGAGGCGATCCCTCCCATCAAAGACCTCGTCGCAAGAGGTGCGTCTTGCGCCATACAACATATTATTCAGTCAACAACATTTTACAGAGGATGGTGATCCCAGCGACGACGAAGACGAACTAGAAGTTGGTGGTGTTACTCAAGATTTCAAGTGCCCCATCACACTCGTGGTGTTGGAGGATCCGATGACATCGTACGTGATATACATCCTCCGTTGCGAGTATATCTTAGCGCCATGCTATACACAGAAAACTTTGCGGACACTCGTATTCCCGTGCAGCTATCGAGGAGTTCCTAAAGAGGTCGGGAGGAGATGGGAAGCCCTGTCCCGCGTCTGGTTGTAACAAACGGATCACAATGGGCAACCTCGAACTTGACAAGGAACTAGAAAAGAGGATAAAGATTGCAGCGCGGAGACAACGACGACAAGAAGAGAGCGACGAAGACGACGATGAAGTGATAGAGTAAACCCCGCTATTGCTATTGAAATACTACATACCCCTGTAATGTGAGCTTCGACCATGCTTGCCGTCGAATCTTCTCGATACATTAACAAGAAATACCTTGGTGTTTTATCAGAGTGCAAAATACATATAAGCTACATAACCTATGCAAGTCACCCACCCATAGAAGTAAACCGAGCCTTTGACCAAGTGCATCGGCCCTTCAACTCGAAAACCCGACCAGTCCGCCCGCTTCTCTCACTCTTCGTTCCCTATCCCGATTATTCCTCACGACCTTCTCGATCTCGCACCCCAACGCCCAACACCACGCATCCCGTTCTACCTTGCTCCTCGTCCTAAACACGACTAGCTTATGGCTTCCCCTTGCAAGACGAGGTACAGGCTGCGTAGGCTGGAAACCACCTGCAGGCGCATTCGATCGTTGGCCCCAAGACGCAGCCGATGCCGACGCGGACATCTTGCGATACCAGATCACGAACAGCTCGTCTTCTTCCCGTTCGTCCGTCTCGAGGCCATCAGGGTACCGTCGCGGCAAGTTAGGCGATTCAGGGCTGTACTCGCTCGGTCGGAGAGCGAGCGCGGCACAGTACCCCGAAAAGACGTATGCGTCGAGTAGCCCAATCTCTTTCGAGTTGCGATGATGCAGAGTCGAAGTCGGAGAGACGTCGAACTTGATTAGTCGGCCAGGTAGGAGGAATAATTGAACGAGTCTAGAAGAAAAGAAGATTCAACGACCGAGTTTGGTGTTCATGGACGATGATGGATGTACTGACTTGTATTGGCCCCTCAACCCCTTTCTCGTGAAAACTCTGCCAGTTTTGACGATGCTTCTACACGAACTCAGCGGACACCAATTGTACAGTGAGATCAATACGGGTGGCTCAAAGTTCATGGGTGGTTCTGGCGGGGTTGAATTTCCATGGGTGTACTTGGGTTTTCGTGGGGTCACTCGCGCACGCGCACCCGCCGTAAATGCAACATCCATCTCATCCTGGACGTCTACACGATGCCGTTCGGACCAATAGGTAACAAGGGCACGGAGTCTCGTGACCCATTCAATACAGTCAAGCGCTGAATGTGCCTATAGATGAATTAGCAAGACAATGCCCACAGCACGCATGAGCGCACCTCGTATCGTATGACTGAACCAGAAGCAAGGACGACATCAAATGCGCGCCTGAGGTGCAGTTGGACCTTGTCGTGCACGTGAGCGTGCCCATGATGTCCACCCACATCTTGTGCATCCGCCGCATCCTGTGCGACATGCTCGCCATCGTCTTGAGACAGCGGACTATATGTTCTCTTCACGGCGCGGATGCTCCTGAGGTCCAACGTCCCATGCGCCGTATGGATTTGCTCTGCGCCTCTCCAAAGCTCGCTCTCAAAAAGATTATGACTGTATTCCTCCACGCCTGGCTTTAGTCCTGACATCAAACGCGAGAGGTGGGCGCTCGGCGGAAGCGGGGGATTTGCGTCCGATGGTAAGAGCGAAAACAAGTTGCCATCGTGCGTCACGAGATATACCCGATGACGACCTTGATGCCTGACACGGTCGAGATAACCTTCAATGGCAGGCGGTTCGAATATTTTCTTGTCGCTCTGGAGGTGAACGTAATCAGGAAAATGTTCCGCAATGCGTAACTCGAGCTGAGCTGCCCGTGGTCCCTATTGAGCCGATGGAGCATATCAGGCGACCAATGCAGAGGAAAAAACAGGAACCAGCGACCGGACCTGCCAAAGAGATAATCCAGAAAGCACGGCCCATGGCCGTGCATTCCCTTCAACATCTTGTTCTTGCCACACCCAATCGAGTTGGCCACCAAATCTCCATGCAAGCTGCAACGTCTTTCCCGCCCGCAGCTCGCGCTCTACAACAGTCTCCCAGCTCGTCGACAGAGAGCGAGAGCAACCGTGCTGAGACAAGAGCGAACGTCGTACCAGGTCGATAATATTTCTATGGCTGAAGGTATCATACGCTTTGTCAAGGTTGTCGACCTCCGGCGGTGGAACATGGACACAAATGCGCATATCAATGTCTGGACAACGAATCTCAATGGAAGTGGGGATCTTTCCCCCGAGACGACGCCTAGGGTACCGTCAAGGCAAGATGCAGTCAATTGGGGGACAGTACTCACCAGAGGTGCCACAACCAATCGCGCGCTCTAGTTTGGCTCTTGACTTTGAAGACGAAAACATTCGTACCTTCCTTGTCTAGATGAAAGAAAGCGCGTGCTCTTGAATATCGATCTCGAACGGTCGGGGGGCACAATATACAGAAGGTGTGGTCGACGAAAGAGTACAAAGATACTGAGGTTCGTTCTGAGGCCAAGGGGATCAGGAAAGCAAGGTGCTTGTGCCCCGTGATGTATTCTTTCCCTGGAATGGTCTGCTCGACATGATTAACGTGGAACTGGAACCGAGATGGCATGTAGAAACACACATAATCCTCATACAACTCTAGCATATCCCCTCTCCACACTACCAAAAACTCCATGAACTCTTCATGACGCAAGTGGGTCGTCTGGCGGTTTTGAACCTCGTCGAAATGGCTTGTAATGGATTCGGACCTGGTATAACACACCCTAACCAGCATTCTATCTTGGATACTATCAACGGTGTGACACAGATCCTGAAAGGGGTCCACAGACCTCGGAGGAAGATGTCATCAGGAGCCCCCTGCAAAGGGGTTTCGTCCGCAATCGCCCCAGCGCTACACTCAACGACTTCATTTCCTGTCCTTGCGAGGACCGCAGTTGGGGAGATTGGCCCAGCTTGTTCACCCTCCAAAGGTGGTCCTCCAGCATCTGGACCATCACGGAAGGATCTACTCTCCTTTGGCCGTAGCTGCACCTTGCGCTTGGCATCCCGGTCTAGAAGGGAAACGACACGGCGTTTGGTTCTCGGCTTACTTGTCGAGGTCCCCGTAGGAAGCTTTAAAATAGATCTAGGAGCACTGCTCCCCTGTTGTGGCACATGGTCGGTTGGAAACGAGGGTGCAGAAGCCGTCGCGAGGAGCGGGGTACCAGAAGAAAAAGTGGACAATTCAGCACCCTGTTGTTCGGGAAGACTCGCGGTAGAAGACGAGCCCTGTGGAGACGGAAGGGACGGCGGCGATAAATGTGATTGTGCAGTCCAGTATGAACGCGGACCTATGGATGAGAGTGCCGTCGTCGACGCAAAAGGCGCCCGTGAGTCTTGATGCTGTTGAGGCACCTCGGGCGCGGCGGGGGTTGGTGCATGGCGGTCCAGCACGTTCACGCCGAGGATACTCCCGACCTCAAAGGTAGTGCCCACCCAGTGGGTGGAGCCAACCCCACGATGCGTTTTGTGCCGTAGAGCGCGCGTCCATGGGCACTCTTGCCACCGCTTCATCAGTTCGTCGCGCACGTTGTCGCGCGCGCCGTCGTCCCAGTCCTGCGCTTTACCACCTTGGCGCAAGAAGAAAGCACGTGCATTGCGATCCAAGACGTCACGCACGGCGGAAGCATAGGAAGCGTCCAGGGATTCGTCGTCATTGCCCGTACCCTGTATCATTTCGTGCATGCCAGCCAACAGTTTGTCTGGCAACGGCCCGATGAAGAGCCGGCGGGTGCGATGAGCACATAACAGTGCGCCTGAAGTTTCTGAAGTACGACGAGGGTCGGAGGTCGAAGAAGACGCAGGGACGGTCATGGATGCTTGGACGTCGAGTAGCAGAGAGACGGTCGACGGTCGCGCACGTAATTCGCTTCACACAGGGAGGCAAACATGATGGTGACGTCACCGGTCACCAACTAGGTTTGATACAATATTATTTCCATGGACTAAGTAGCATGTAGTACTAACTCTACTGAGCGGTGATGCTCTATATAATTAAACAGGGCGACAAAGTACTGTCATGCCATAAATCAATGCTTTATTTCCGACGCCTTCGACCCACGAGCCAGAATGTCGTGCGACTCCTGCACATACTGCTCCGCTTCCGATCTCTCAAACCTACAAAAGTCAATGTCCGCAAAACACCACCCAAAGCGGTAATACTCACCCTAGCTTTGTACCCTTGACAAACATATCAGGCTCACGGAACGCAAACGGGTTCACGTCTTTGGAAGGGTTGAGATTAGCCAAGCTATGATTGACAAATCGGTGCGTTGATTCGTCGCTGCGCACAGCGTATATGACATCAAGAAGCTTGGCGTCCGGAGCAAGTCGCCAATACTCGATGGCAATCGCAGGCGCCGGCATGTCGGCCCATTTTTGAAGGTGGCCAGCTTCGATCTCCTCGATGCATCGCGTACTTGCGGTAGACGGATCAGCCAAGCCGAGAATCGCCTCGCGAAAACGGGCACCTACTATGTCATCACGGCCTCTTCTTCCAGGTATCCCACGAATCTGTGACACGATCGAGGCGAAATCATGTAGGCGAGGACTAAAAATGTTGGTGAGACAAAGCCAAGAGGCCACGAGGCGTACGTACAAAACATATTGAAAAAAACGCCTTGTGCACCTAGAACCAGTGCACGGAAAAACAGAGTGGGTTGTTTGAGCGTCATGAAAGTCCTTCGCGGTATGCACGCATCAGCAATCAACTTTAGAAGGAAAAGGAAAAATGACTACATACATCAAGTGCATCCGCTCGTTCTCTGCTTCTTCGAGTAACGTGTGGATCCACCCGGAATCACGCCGCTGAGGGTAGTTGGTTAGCCTTGCAAGATCAAACCAAGAGGTAGCCGTCTACCATCAGTCTGAGACTGCCAAGATGCCTGAGCATGGCTGCAACCATACCGGGTACTCCAGCAATCGTTTCAAGGAACAAGATCCGAGACAGCCAGGCCGCCTCTCCAAGAATGTAACCTTTTTCTTTAAGCTCCTCTGTGGTCATATTATGATTAGGTGGAAGCGGCTTGTGCTTGTATCCCGAAACGAAATCAAAGCACCATCTAATCCGCGGTATTCAGCACAAAGTTGACAAAGTAGACAATGGAGACGAACCTTGTTAGCTGAACGAGATTGTAAGTGAGCTTATCAGAGATCGTCTTTGCTTGTTTGTGGAGGATCTATGCGTGGAATGTCAGCAAACATCGAACATGAAGGCCCAAACGGTGAAGAGAGGCAATGTACCTCGACCGACTTCATCTCTTCCTGAGAATAAACTGGATGAAATAGAACCCAGTCCCCGCGCACTTCCTGGGGCACTGTGCTGACCGCATCGGCCTGGCTCAACACAGACTGTGATGATTTTCTGTCCTCTGTCGCAGAATTAGAAGCGATCCTCCCCGGTGATATGAAACGATGCTTTACTTGTATGGATTCCTTCTGTTCCGACGTCAGCTTGTTCGCTGGGACGTTTTTTAGCCAGTGAGCTGTGATCCGTGGTTCCGCTGTGGAAGCGACTAGCGAACCGGGGGGCCAGATAAAGGTCAGGGGCACCCGAGTATGCACACCGGACGAGAGCGGAACGCAAGATCGGTGGATGTCGTCGAGTAGCAATCCTGACAAAAGCAGACATGATTCGGTTGGAATGTACGAGATGCGTCTTGTGCGCATCACTACCGCATCTTTATGCCGCCCACAACCCGAAGAATTCCGACACGTCTTCCGAGATGTGCCGCTGTTCAGCAGTGCGGGGGAACATCGCCGCTGACATGGAGGCTGTGTTATGAACGACGCTGGGGACGGGAATAGCGCCGCCTTGACCCGCAAGAAGACCTTCGCCGACCAGAAAAGATACCTGCACCGCTGCACACTACAAAGACATTCCACGTGATAAATTGATCACGTGCACAAAAGTAAATAATATCCCTTTCTGGGATTGCCCCTATTGACTTGTCGAACCCTTGTGCGCCGCACAGATGCCGTGTGCATCACAGTTTTGCGTTTGGCGATTGATTATCTGCAACTAAACACAGGACGCCCACACTAGAGATGCAGATCTTGGATAGAACGATTTAGGTATGTATTGAATCCTGATGTGCGCCATCAGGTCAATGGGTACGAATTAAAATGAGGTATGATACATTGGGAGGCGAGCCGGAAGCGGACCCGGTCTTGGGACCGGGTGTGTGTGACCATCGTGTGACCCTGCGGATGGTGGCGGTTCAGGAAATCAATTGAAAACGGGCAATCGATGATGTCGTTGGACATCGGGCGCAGTGGATATTTGACGACAAAACACGCGCATCAAAATGGAAGACTAGATATCAGGGGTGATTGTAAGCATCTAGAAGGCGAGCGATCAATAGGACAAACAAAAGGCTGTACGCGAATAAGAGAACTAGATATGCGGCGACTTGGACAGTTTCCCGTAAAATGTCGATCTGAGGCCTGGTGGTCAACGTTGCAAATGAGGCAAGTGTTGAGTAACGAAAGAGGGAGTTCACACAGTCATTCGACTGATGATTCTAGTTTGGCCAGGTTCGTTCGGATCATGAACGAGGTGAGGCAGTTGGCGATCTGATATTAAGAGGAGACATGATGCACGAGGCTAGTTGGAAGAAGGACCTCGCCTGCGGAAAGAGGCTGGACGTCTGGGGAGAAGGGATAGACTGCGTCGGCGGTGGAGTGAGAAAGGGGGAGAGAATGGCGGCGGAGGATAGGGAGGGAAAGAGGCCGGGCGCTGCCATAAAGTGGAGAGCCACATGATCGTGCAGAACATGTTGAAAGTGGAGTAAAGAGAAGAATACCACGATCATTGCAGAACGAGAACATGAGCGTTTCATCTCCGAGGTCGAGGCAGGAGAGAGGGCCCATAAAGGTATGATGATAATAAGGAGGGTCACTATGACGAGGGATTAATGGACATGATGCGAGGGCACGGTCAACAACGAGGCAGACAAAGTTGTCGGCATAGGGCGGGAAGAATCTGGGAGAGATCTCGAGCGGGGAGACGCCCAAGAGGGACGGCGAGGAGAGGATATAAAACCTGCAGAGAGACGGCCCTGGCACAACCCTGGCACGTCTCTTTGACCACACCAGCAGATGTGTCACATCGGGTCCGATGGACAACGTCGCTGCACAGTTTGGTACTGCCAATCCACTCCCCGTCTATCCCTCCACCCCAGATAATCACAACCCGGCACCGTCTCAGCCATGGCTCGCCAAATCACCCTCAGAACAGGTCTTTTCCCCCGCCGACAACGACCCCTACTCCCCCACCCCCTACACATCCGACCACGCCTACACCGCCTACCCGCAGTCCCCGTCGATCCGCAATGACGAAAACATGCACCCCGCCATATCCATCCCGCCCCAGATCCCGCCCAGCATCGGCCCCACCCGCATCACCCGTCGACAGGCACGTGCCCAGTCCACCCTCCACCTTGGGATAAGGAGAGACCGTCCACCATCCGCCACACACCATGACTCTGAAGAGGTCCGCCCTTTTCTTTCTTTTTTCTCTGCGATGCGTGACCCCTCTCACAGCCCGCCTACTTCATGTCCCCCGCCAGCGCCATATCCCGCCCACAAACACCGGTCAGTGCCACAGACTCGGCTGCCCGCTACAGCCAGCCTTCAGATCGCCCGTCTCCCTACGCCCTCCCCTCCGCCGCCATGCCGCTCCCTTCTCCTCGCTATCTCCCCACCCCCGTATCTGGCTCTCCCTACTCTCCCTTCTCCCTCTATCCTACACACTCTAGATCGGCATCTTCTTACTCCACGTCTAATCCGCGCTCCGCTTCCCCCGCCCTGAGTGTCGCTTCCGCCCTTACTTCCATCTCCTCAGTTACTTCGGCCACTCCGACTTCTCAGTCCTTCGCTGCATATCCGCTCCCGTCCCCACCGGCTGGTCCTGTCGTTCCGCGGGCCAAGCAACGCAAGCAGCGTCTCTTCAATGTCGACCGCAAGGCCATCTGCGTGTACCATCAGGAGAATCCCAACGCCCGCCAAGAAGACATCGCCGCCCGTTATGGCGTCGAACGCAGCACCATCAGCAAAATCCTCAAACACAAAACAAAATGGATGAATGTCCCCGAGGACGATGACATGCGTGTCGCCAAACATCGGTAGGCTCTCCCCTTTCACATCTTATCCTTCGTTAAACCTCGGGGACCAGCCCTTCCAAATTCCCCGAGGTCGAAGAAGAGCTCGTCAGTTGGCTCGTCCAAATGAAGCAACAGAATACCCTTCTTACGGACGCCCTCATACGCAACAAGGCAAAGGAAACTGCGCGGAGCCTCCAGATCCCCGACGAGAGATTCAAGGCCAGCTCTGGATGGGTCGAAAATTTCAAGCATCGCCATAATATCCGTAAAGGTGTCTGGCTCGGCGTTCACAAGTCTCTCCGTGCAACCCGCGGCGTGGGCGCCACTCATCTCCGCAAAGGTAGCAACGAAAGTGTCCTCTCTCCTCTTAATCCTGCCTTTGAGTCGAGGTCCGAAGCGCTCGCTCGACGCGACTCGACTACCGCAGACGATGGCGATGATGACATGGAGTCCGAAGACGATCAGGATCTCGATCCTTCTCAGGAAAATCAGCCCGTGGCAGGACCGTCTCACTCTCAGACGGAGACATCTGCTTCCCACAATCCCCTTCCACCCATATGGACCATGCAGCAAGAGCCCCTGTCGACGAACGACACCCCGATCTCATCTCACCCGTCGGCTTCACAGCACAATGTACTTTCCCAGCAGCCGTTCCCATCCCAGGAAGACCGGCATCACGACCCTGCCGTCGGCGACGTGCATCAGAGCTCCCTCCAGCTCTCGGCTCAGCAACATATCCAACAGCAACAGGAAGTTCCCTTGTCCGCGCATGGAGATGCTACTGCGACTTATACCGATTCAGTCGTCGTATACCAGCCGGTACCTCCGATCACGAGTGGTGATACCATTCCCGACATTGGGGAGGCAGAAGATGCCATCACCAAAGTCATCATGTTTGTCGACTCGCATTCTCCAGCCCTGTTGACGCCCCCAGAAAGGAACTTGCTGTCACAAATCAAGTATGCGCTCTTTCAGGCTGCGAGTGGCGTCCCATTCGTCAGGGATCGGAGGTGAAGGAGAGCATGTCCACACGGAACCATTTTTTCAAAAAGCATTTTATGTTGCGCAATGTTGATTTTTAGCAAAGCATCACTCCCGAATCCTGTTGTATCCCAACATGGCACATCTCACTGGTAAATGTTCATACGCTCATGCGCCGCATATTCCCTGCAATCCCCTGCATATCCAACGCATTTCTGTTTTACAGTTACATGGGGCAAATCTTTTTTTTTTTTTGCATTCTGCTTTCGCATGCCACCGGATCCATTCATCACACTCTCCCATGACATTGCATCACCCCACACCCGCTACATTGCTAACCATTCTCGCCTCGCACACGTTGCTGTGTCGAGTAGTTCCATGTTAATTTTCCTCGCTTAACATTGCCGTCTGCACAAGTATGATATGTTTCATATGGTTCGTTTCAATGTCGCGTCCAAAAAGTCCTCGGACCTGGGTCCCTACCAAAAACAGGGTCGACGGAGTGATGGTACAAGCATGGCACGAGAAGCATCTTGACCCATAGGGTTCATCACGTATACGAATCATATAAGCTACTCTGGCTGTATGAGTGGAGGGCATGCAGGACTGGGCACACGCCGCCTCAAGGGAGCAAACGAAGTGATCAGGCATCAACGTTTCCCATTTTTGACGGCCTTTTCCGGTTCCCTACCGCCCATGAGTGCGTGCGATCAAGAAGATCAGAGTGAGAATGGGACGTACGACTCTGGGACGGTGTTTTTCATGATCGTCAGCTTGCCAGCGGACGCCGCGGACACCATCTGCTGTTCTATCGATTTAGTGACCTTGGCTTTGAGTGCCTGGGATATGGGACGGCGTAATGACATTCATCGAGTTGCAAGGCAGGGGGAGTACTATACCTTGCGCATCCCGGCTTGTTTGATGAGAGCTGGTTTTTTGGGCGGTTCGTGTCGCCGCCCTTTTTTTGGCGCTGCTGCTGCTTTGGCAGCATGCCTCGCCTTTGAAGAAGACGGTTTGGCCTGCAGGCCCTTGGTACTGCCTTGCGCCATAGTGTTGATGAGTATGTACGCGATCGGGCTGGCTTCGGAAATTTCCGGCAGAGGTGGGATTATTGACTTGGTTCCCTACCTCCGTCGTTGTCCTCGATGTTCTCTAAATCTCACCTCTTGCGCGCTCAGCGCGCGTTCGTCGTCCAGCGCAAGGTACTGTACACACCTTTTTTCCGTCAACGTTTGCTCATTGTTGTGGGTGTTAGCGTGCGCTGCACGACGTCGTCACGCTGCCTGGCCGGAAAGCGGTCGTCTCGTCTGGCACGCCAGGATACAGCGCCGTCAGCGGCCACGTCGTCACCGTCTTTGGATGCACTGGCTTCCTCGGCAGATACCTCGTCTCTAAACTCGGTGCGCGCTTGGACATGTCCCATCTGACGCCATGCTCCGAACTGACGCCCCAACGTGACCCCCACAGCCCGAATGGGTACCCAGGTCATAGTACCATACCGCGAGGAAGACGAAAAAAGACACCTCAAGCCTATGGGCGATCTAGGTCAAATCGTCCCCATGGTAATACGCCTTGTTCGCAGAAGCACGCAATTTGTCTGATGGATGTCGTACGCCACGTATTTAGGAATGGGATATCCGGAATGAAGAACAAATAGCAGAGTGTCTGAGGCACTCTGATATTGTGTACAATCTCGTTGGCCGAGATTACGAGACCAAGTAACGCCTTCTTTTTTTTTTCGAGCCGGGTCCTGGAGACGTGTTTTGATCCTTCTTTTTTTTTGTTCTCTTCTTTCGTAGGAACTTCAAGTTTGCCGATGTCCATGTCACGGGTGCGGAGAGGATCGCCAAAGTCGCTGCGGAGATCGGAGTCGAGCGCTTCGTGCATGTGTCTCACTTGAATGCTTCGCCCGACTCCACGTCTGCTTTCTTCCGTACCAAGTTTGAGGGCGAAGAGCGGGTCAAGAGCGCCTTCCCCAGTGCGACTGTCGTTCGACCGGGAGCAATGTATGGATATGAAGACAGATTGCTAAACAACATGGCGAGTAAGTTTTGATATGCATATACGGGGGCACTCTATGCTGTGCTGACATGGACTCAGTTTGGTCCATCTGGTGGAAGCTTAACCATGGCGAGACTAAAATAAGACCTGTACACGTAAGTGGTGATAATTTATCAGGTTAGAATTTGATGAATGGAACATTTGTATGTAGGTCATGGACGTTGCGCAGGCTCTGACCAATCTGATGGGCATTTCGCAACTACCTGGCACGATTTCCCTTCCTGGACCGAGGACGTTATCGTTCGAGTATCTTTTAGACTTGGTGTCCTCTGTGACATACAATCCACCGTCTCGGGCACCAGTGATTCCCAAGGGAATCGCGCAGGCTGTTGCTAGGGCCGCCCAGTCGGTTTGGTGGCCACTTATCTGCCCGGATGAGGTGGAGAGGCGGTACTTGGATGACGTGGCCGTTCCAGGCGACTGGGAAGCGGTCGGTGTAGCTCCAGACGAAATCGAGAACCACGCGATCACGTATCTTCGAAGATATCGATCAGCGTACGTATACTCATTGTGAGACGCGTTGTTGTCGTTGGCTGATCCGAAATGTTATGCATACAGAGATAACTTCCATCGAGCGGTGGTTTTTCCGTCAAGGCTAAGTTAGGGTATTCATATCCGCAGTTCGGGAACGTCTATATCATGTCATCGTAGAGATAGCTAGGAGTGTGACCTGATGGACGGTACACGAATAGAGTTTGACTTATCAAGAATTCATTAAAGGGCGTTGCCAGGAGGAGCAAGGTTCGACGGCAGGGCAGTTCACATGGTGTAGAAAGAACGGCTGAGGAAGGGCGTTCAAATGCCGCTGCCAATTTTTGTACTTTATGAAATCACGAGAGAGGAGAGGAGTTTATAATAGCAATGCTGAGATAGGACATGGATGCAATGATCCGCCAAGTGGGAGCGTACGTGAGTGGACAAGGTGAGTGTGACGGGAACTGCGGGACGGTGGGTAAGAGGTAGATGTATGACAACCGGACGGAACGGGGGAGACCACGAGGGTGAGGTCAGAAGCCGGGTGGCACGACGGCTTTTTGTGCGGACTGTGGTGACCCTGGGGGTGGGTATGCCGCGCCGGGTGAGAGCATCTGGTGGAGAAAATGGCTGAGAAGGGCCGGGGTGCGCCGGACGGGAGAAAAAAAAATACCTGCTGGGCACCCTGTTGCTGGGCGAGCATTTCCTGCTCCTGTTGCACAATTTTTGCCTCGTCTTCGAGGGAGAGGGCGAGGGGGAGGCCGACGAGGAGGGCCGAGGTGGTGACTATCCAGACGACGTTTCCGACGACCTTGCCGGTTTTCTTTATGAAGGTGGTCGTCTTTGAGATGGACCCGGCGATGGACTGTCTGGTGGTGGGGGGCACGATGTCGACGAGGGCGGAGAGACGGTCATAAAAGGACTCGTCTGGGACGGAGGCCTCTGAGGCGACGGAGGAGAGGGAGTCGGACGAGTTAGTGCGGGAGGGTGCGGAGGACGCGTAGGGCGAGTTGTGCTCGTCGACGATCTCGACTTTGACCATGTTGAAGAAGAGGAAAGGGAATGTGGCGGTGCTTGTGGCGGGTCGGTGATGCGAAAGAGGTGCGGTGCCGAGGGACCACGCCCGCGTGTGTATCGAAACTCCGATCGGGTGGGGAGATTGGAAGTGTGACTTCCTGAAAAGGGAAATTTGACGATAAGTACTTGGCCAAGTACTAGGACTTGTCCCCCCCTGGATTTTATGGGCTCAGGTTTATTATAAGTAGCACCCGCACGACGAACGATATTTTCCACCTTAATATTTTCTGCCTCTCCCTCGACCTTATCATGCAAAACGGCGACCATCCACACTCCTTCTCCCAGCCAGGTCCGCCATCGTCCCCCCTCCAGTCACCCAAGCTCACCCATCGCCCAGGTCTCGTCCTCCCCACCCAGCTCGTACAGAACCAGATTCACGAGCTCGCAAAGACCCTTCCCCCGCCCCGCAAGCAAAACACCGCCTGCGATGCTTGCAGGCAAGTCCCCCTCCTTGGCACCCCCTCGGTCTCCTTCACTCTTGTCCAGATCCCGCAAGGTCAAGTGCAACCGTCTCCCCGGCCAGGAAAAGGTTCGTCTCTACGCCCCAATGTCCTCCGCCACTCACCCCTTTCATCTCCACAGTGCCAGGTCCGTTCAATCCCCCGTGACCCCCCTCGGTCCATCTCATCTCCCTCTAGCATTGTCTGTCCAAAAATTACCCCTGCACGTGGGTGCCTCTTCGCTTCCCCCCCTTGCATTTCCCCCGCTCATTTCTCCTCGCAGCCATTATGTCCAGCAGGCCACCAGCGAGAAGAAGCGCAATGCGGCTGCCCGCAGACCCAGAGGCATTTCCACCAGCTCAAGGTACGTGTTCCCCTTGTCTTGCCCTCGATCTTTGGCTGCGGTTGTACTTCTCGTACCCGTGCTGACGTGCGCCTCTGGGCTCGGTAGCTCATCTCCTGTATCTTCTGGGTAGGCTCCTCGATGCACATCGTCTCGCTCCCCCAACCCTGAACAAGCTCCGCAACAGCCATTCTCCCACAGGTGAAAACGGTACCCCTCCTTGGCACAAGTCTGCTTTCGGCGCACCATGGAACTCCAAATTCGGGGGCTACCCCACCGCCTCCTTGCAGTCCAGCACTCCCAATCTACTCTTCCATTTGTTCGCCCCTCCTGAATCTGGCCCCAGGTACGATCGATCGCGCATTCATGGATCTCTCCATTCATTCCCTCTCCAGCGAATCCCTCTTCGCGTTCAGTCCATTCAAGTCGCGCCTCCCAGCGTACTCGACTTGGGGCGAGATGGCATCCAACCTCGAAGACGAAACCTTCAGAATAGAGTACGTCCCCTCCCTACATTCATTACGTAAATCATCGAAATCATCGCGATGGTACGTCATTTTCCAATGCTTCCTTTCCCGGCTCCCTTCTGACTCTCACTCTAGCTTGTTGTCGTCTACCCCTTCAGGATTTTTTTTTTTTTCATTTACCTTATCGATCAATCAAATTGACTACGCTGTCCCCACACTTTCTGATCTAGATTCGCCCTGGACCTTGTCGAAGTTTACTTTCAGATCGTCCATACACGACTTCCCCTCCTTAATCCCCTCCTGTTTCGCGCTCGCCTCAATCTGCAAGCGACTGGTCAACGTCCCATCCTGACCAGCAAACAGGAAGAACCCCTTCACCCCGCGCTTATCGCGACGGTGATCGCTTGGGGCGCAAAATTCTCGGAACATCCTCTTCTTGTTGCCGACCGCCTAAGAAACGGCGGTCAGAGTCTTCTTGCGAGAACTCTGATTGATCGATGTCGTGAAATTGCCGAGGCAACCAAGGTCCACCGTATCCCACACAAGGATCACGTCGTGATCGCGCTATTGATTGAAACACTACAATGTCGTGAGTGCCGCCACCGTCGTTCGCCTGTCGCGTCCCATGACCATCGCTACTTTTGTCAGAAAATCCCCATACAGAGAATGGTTAGCAATCGCTTCTCTCCTTTATGTTATCTCCTCCACTGACTTTGAATATCCTAGGCTTCCATGGCTTCTGGCTCAATTCTAGCATCCGCAATTTATTGGGCCTTCAGGTCGGCTTTCGTACACCACAGGCACCTCTCCATGACGAACTCAATCATCCCCTTTGCAGATCAACCATAAATCGGTTATGGCAGACATCAAAGATCCCGAAACTCGAGGCACCATGATCTTTGCTTGGTGGATGGCTTGTCTGGCGGACGCATTTTCCGCGTTTTATTACCGCCGAAAACCAATGCTGTGAGCGATGACTTCCTCTTCCGTCGTTCCATCGCGCCACTGATGTGTCTGTGGACCTCTTAATTACCGTCAACTACGACGCGCAGTGATGATGACGACTATGATATTGATTTTTACACTGCGGACCCGGGCCTCCAGGAAAATATGGACCCTGGGAAGCCCTCCCCTCGCGAACAACTCGAAGTGAGTCATACGTTTATTTTCAGCTACTTTTGACTCACTCCACCGCAGTTTTTGGTTGGTCATCCTCTTGATGACGTGATGTTGCCTGACCCTCTACCAGGGGTATTATAGTGCGGCACATGCCCTGGCCCGAATATCTCGACAAATAGCGCGTCTACTCTGGCGCCCGACAACCGACTCGGATGGAATACCCATCGAAGCTGCCGTTGCTTACTCGTCTGACCTTTCCAAGTGGAAAGATGCCCATTTGTCCAAAGTCGGGGTTCCACCTAATCTCGCCGCTAATTGGGATTTCGTCTCTGCAGTGTCGGCTTGTACGCGTTTGTTTGAGTTCTTTCCCTCCTTTTACTGACAGGATTCCACAGGCGCGAGCGATGCGCAGTACCATGTGATGTGGATCGCTTTATTCAATGCCATGGATGAGTTTGGCGTACGTGGTGACTCCCTCTCTCCCAGCGACATAAATCAGGTGGAGACCGTCAAGCGCAAAGTGTTTGACGAAGCATTGAACGCTTCGCTGCGCATTTCTGCTTTGGCAGGGGTGCTGACTTCAAATGGATATCTGGTACGATTTTTCGAGACGATTTTTTTTCTTCGTTGACTGGTCCGTTAGAAACTGGATCCTGCTGTCATGCACGTCAGTGTCATCCAAGCTGGCTTCTTTTTAGCTCGTCTCGGTCGGCCCGAAGTGCAAAACTGTATCGAGGGTCTTGAACAATATAGCTACGCTTACGAGGAGACCAAAGAGCAATCCCAATCGATCCGGCGTGAGTACGAGCAAGCACTGATCAAGGGTCCTTCATTCCATGAAATGAGCAACACCGTTTCTCGCCGCACGCCTCCTGTGGATGCCACCAGTATTAAATCACCAGTCAATGGCAATGGTAACGGCGTTCATGCATCCCACGATTCTCTGGTTAGTGTGAGGTCCCTGTCTTTCATTGTCCTCCGATCTGACCGGTATCCCATTGCATGTAGTATTTGACCTCATAGCCAATATCGTTTCTATGTTATCATTACCATATTCCCGACTCCGAGGGTTCATCAGAGCTCGTGTAAATCGTATGCTATTATTATCCGGTTGTTGAATTTCTCGCTGGATATTTTGACCACTTATATCGTTCTGATTTGTTGTGACTCGTCGGTTGCTTTGTCTTCCTCAAGGTTTGCACATTGCTATTTTCTCGAGTCGCCGTTGTCCGCGGTGGTCTCTACCAGATGTTAGATTCACTCTGTTACTGGGATTATCCCTCGTTCCATTCAAACCCAGTCGAGTCAAGAGTATTCTGGACCTTTTTTCTGTTGTACGCTACTATCCATTATCTGATCCATATTCACAATCGGACACTTTTAACCACCTTGGATATACCCGATTGTTCACCGCTGTATTTCGAAACATCTCCGATACCGCCTTTGTAAACAGCTTTCTGCGAAGCTACTTTCTTCTTTGCCTGTTCGAACTTTTGACGCTTTTTCACGCGAGGGTTCCGGACGGCCTTGGAACGACGGGGTGTGAGACCTTTGTTCTTGAGAATTGCGCGTGTGACAGAGCGCGGGCCGGAGGCATTCTCCGGCTCCGGCTCCGGTCTAGCAGTGTTGAATGAGTTCCTGCCCACAGTGACAAGGAGATGCACGCACCGTGCTGTTGCAGCTTCATACTCTGCCTTTTTCCGTGCCTTCTTTGTTGCAGCAGCCTGTCTCACGAGGTCGTAGTATCCAGTTGTACCACCTACATCGTCTTCAGCATCCTCGTCACGTTTTCTCTTGCGTTTCTTTTGTTCCGTGATGACTTCTGGATCGACATCATCGAGGTCGTCCCCGCCTGTACCCAACGGGCCCTTTTCTTTCTTGCTCGCCTTCTCCCTCTCCAACCTAGCTTCTCGCTCCTTCTTTCTCTCTTTATATGGAATGTCATCGTCCCCGCCGACAGCGTTCGCACGCGCGTTGGTCCGGCGGGACGAAGACGACTCAATGCGAGACACGTGAAACCTAAGCGATTTCTTCCGAGCCTGCTTGTCGGATAAGTCGTGGTACTGCAGTGCGGTCACTTCGCCATATGGATCTACAGCCATGACCGTGTCAACCACAGGCGCCACCTTGTGGTTCCGCGATGCACGGGTATATTTGGGCTCGACGAGATCGAACACGGGACCATGGGTGCCTTGATCGGTGTCGTGGATGGCCGCGGAAGTCTTGCGTTTGTTCTTCTTCGGACGGCTCTCGGCGTGTTCTTTTTTCGTCGTGGTGTGTTTCGGCTTCTTGGAGGGCGGCGGACTTGGGCTTTGACTGGGCATCGAAAGGCCGGCGTCCTCGAGGAGGTCGGCAAGTTCACCTGATTCGAGGCCTTTTTTCTTGATGAGCGACCAGAGGTCGCCGTCTTCCTCGTCTTCGTCCGCCAGTTCGTCTTCTTCGTCTTCGCCGTCCTCGTCATCCTCCAAGACGTCTTGCCCGACACCAAGGTTCTCGAGCGTATTGATACCTTCTTTGAGTGTGAGAAGACGCTTCAAGATGGGATGCCGACGGAGAAGTTCAGGACGGGCCGCGTATTTCTCCGTGGCACGTAGGTGGAGGTAAAAGGCAAGCGTTGTAGTATACGTGAGCAGCGCTTCTACTCGGATCAGTGGTCAATATGACAAGCGGTGAGATGGGAGATACGTACGGTAGTACATGTGCTGCAGACCAAGTTCGAGGCCGTCGGATTCTGTGTTCTTTAGGCTACTGGAGGTGACTGGGGTGGCACGGTGTGACGGAAGAGAGGACTTACGCTTCGACCCTGGCTTTCGCCTCGATGAGGCTGTGGGCTGTGTCGTCCCAGTCTCTCGCGAGCGCGAGTGTTTCGGGGGATTCCTTTTCGAGAGTGCGTAGGATAGATTGCTTGTCTTGCGGGACTTTTATTGGGGGAGGGTTCGGCAATTCCTCCGGTTCCCTAGATGTCTTTCCTTAGCAGCTGCATGCACGACAGGACAACACGCATACATTACCTCGGGCTGCTCGACGTCGCCCTCCACGACATCTCCTAGTCCGAAATCTTCATCACACATTCCCTCACGCGCCTTGGCCTGTAATCGAAGCGCCTCCTGCTCCTCCAGCTCGTTGGCTTCCTCGTCCTCCGAGTCGAGTTGTGCAGCATTGGAAGAATAGTACGCGCCCTTGCTACGTCCCCACGTCTCTTCTTCTTCCTCCGATTCTGAGTCGGATGCGTCCTTTCTCGAAGACGATTTTGATTTTTTACTGCCGCATGCGGTTCTGGAGGGTTTTTTGCGTGTCGACGTGGACGCGGTGAGCTCGGCGTCCGAGTCAGAGTCGACTTGCATGCCATCGCTCCCTTGCGCGTCGTATGGGTGCTCGGCGTCGTCGTCCGAGTCCGAGACGCCCTGCAACGCAAACACTTCTTCGTCTGGGTATTCGGCTTCATCGTTGTTGTCGTCCGAGTCAGATGAGATACCCTGCAATCCAAACGCCAGTTCCTCGTTTACATGGCGGCGAGGCATTGGATAGACGTCACCTTGTTCGAGTTCAAGGCAATTGCATGAGGCTCTTTGCGCGATTCGTCCGATTACGTAAGACGAACGGCAGCCTACTCTAAACGCGACCGCTGAGCGTACTACCAGATCGAGCTCATACGCAAACATATCACAGCCCGGAGCCTGCCAAGTCGCGTAATGCTGCATTTTTCCAAGAAGGCGCACCGTGACTAGCAGGGGAGTCGCGGGCGAATCCGTGAATCTGCAAACCGACTCCCGAGCCACCTTCGCATCTTAGAGTCCACTTAGGGACGCACATCTCCATCGGACGGTCAATACGCAAGCATGTCGGGTGGCGTCGTCGAGGCAAGTTATGATCGTTCAACTTGACATGATACCATTGCGATACCAACGATATTTAACCATTCGATCAAACCACATATTTAACCTTCACCAAGAAAAAACCCCGATCTTATGTTTACATTTACAAAGGCATATTGCTATCCAATTCGAGATATCGATATCATAAGTTGATCGTGATAGGAGAGCAGCCGGTGCTAATACCGTTCTGCACACCGTCCGTTCAGACAAGGTGCACGCAAACACGAGCGAAAGGATGGACTCACAAAGGTATTGCCATTGCAACAAACAGGCTGCTGGACACAAGTGCTACCACTACCAGTCCCATTAATGGTAATCGGGGAGCATGTAAACCCGACCTGGGTTCCGCCAGTGGGCAAGGGGATCCCCAACAACTCAAAGAGCTCGCTGATGAGATCGGTGGACGACTGTCGCAAAATAGCCCTTCAGGGGTTTCAAGTCACCAGTGTCGATGAGAAAAACTCACGTCTATGGCGCTGTTGCAGCACTGGACGCTACCCGTGTTGCATTCGCTGACTTGGCGAATGTCAAGGGTGGCCGGGGCACTGGTGACAAACCCAGCAAGGGCGACGACCGAAAAGAGAATGGTGGAGGCGCGAATGAACATGTTGGTGTTGATTCGACAGGAGAGAGGTGATGAAGGAAGTGGAGATCCTGCTAGCCAACGATGCACACACCGATCTTTTATACCATGAGCCCCCTGCCTGAGCATTCATGGCGCCGACGCGCACCCCAGAGAAGAACGGGATTGAATTTGCGATGACGGACAAACAGAGTACCTTGCATTCATTACCGCTGAGTTGTGTCAACGGCATCACACATGTGACCACGTTCGCCTGAGAGCGGTGAGCGCAATACAGCGAAATCAAGAGAACTTGAAGGAGAGAGGGTATGAACGAACCGACACACTGTGACAGGCATGCCGGCCACGAAAAATATTAAAACTCGGCGCCGAATAGTTTACCGCATCCCGCCCGACATCAGACATAGAAGACTGATCAGCCCAGGTCCTGCCAATTGCAAAGATGCTCGGGGCAGTACAGGAACAAGCTTGGTGTCTTGTGGTTCATTGTCAACGGAACATGGTGTGTATGTCGGGGAAGACGACGGGGTCACGATGGTATCGACCAACTGTAGACCAAGATAGTGGAGAATTGAGGACAAGAGACCAGGTTCCTCAGCGCTTGATCCATGAAGCCGAGTGTATGTATCAGCTGCCAGGTTATGACGACTCGGCGCCTCGCTGTAAACATTGTCAAGGCGCAAAAAGGTGGATGGCAGATCACCTTGGCACGCTACAAAGGTTACTGTAGGGTCAAATGCGACAAGGGAGGATTTTCTTAGGAATGGTCGGGCCAGATTGAGAATGGGTCAATGTGGGAGTCGCTTTACAACCCTCCCAACGTTCAACCCTCACGCCCCTAAGCTCAGCACAACCACCCACACAGTTCCACACCCTTCGTACAACGATGATCAGTCGTGTTGGACACACTTGAACTGTGCTCGATCACTCGATGGTAGTGGTCAACTCGATTGGACTCAACTTCATCAAATCAGCGAGTCAGAGCCACTAGCAGCTGGAGATGACATGTCAGGGCCATGGATGGGGATGTGGAGGGTTGCAAATGGATGACGCACAAGCAACATGTGCATGAAGCAGCGAAACCGCACCAGACCTGCAACTCACAAATGAATGAACAATGCATGCATGCAGTAAGACAGCCTGAAGAACTAGTGGAGGAACGTCATGGAAGTCGTATGCAACGTTTGCACACAAATGGGCGTAGCCCGTATCCTCTGCACCATCTTTTAGCACGTTCAACACCATTCCACCCTCGCATGTCCAACGTTCAACCTCGGAGCAGGACCCATTCAAGTTAGGCTTAGACCGTATCGAGACACGATCTGTCGCCAATCTTACTCGTGGCCTCTGCACTACTCTCAACACCTTCAGTACACCCATATTGACCCGTCATACTCGGAGTGACATCAAGTGATTCTGTGGGTTGTTGCGCTGTCATGGGACAATGCGGTGCATCAATACGACGCGCGCGCAATATCAGACGACGCCGAGCGCAACGAAGCCCTGTCTTTGTGTTCTGATTCGGAGCTAGTCTTACCTCTACTTGGCGATGTCATGCATCGATATGATGCAGCGCGTGCAAGGTCAGATAGTGCATGCCCTGTCTCGTTGCAACTTGAAGCACATGCTTGCACAACGTGGTGCAGGGAGCTAGGAGGCGCTTGGGTAGATGTGAGACGCGACAGGATGTGTACAACTCGAATGTAGCTAGGTGAAGGGGTCGGCAGTGGAATGGGCTTGTCAGGATGAGGTTGAACTTGAAGCCTCTCAGTGGCGGCTCTGGCTCCGGCGAGGTGAAGGTTCCTTCCATGAGGAGAAAGCCTGGGGTCAGAGACGCGACAAGGGTGATGAGAAGAAGACCGCTGCCGGACGAGGCGGGAGACAAGGCTTTCAGTCACGAGCGTGCTCATTCGCATGAGGGTGCGTGTGATGCATTATACGATAAAAGGAACGGTGCAGGAACGGACTGAAGGCGAGGATGAGGGTGAGGGTGAGACTCTGTCACTAGACCATGTTGATACGCTCAGTGGACGTACTCGCTTACAAGAAGGCCTGGGGAATTAGGGACTGTGTTTTTGGGACTTTCAATTTTCCGTAAGCACTTGCCAGACGATGGCGGTCCTCACGTGCGAAATTGACAGCCTCGTCGCTTGGCTCGCGAATTCCACCAGATTCCACCGCAACGCGCACACAGCTTCTCGTCGGGCTCTCAAGCCGTCTCCGTCGGGTCGAGACTTGTCCGAGTCCGTCGTGGTCGTCGTCTGCCGCTCAACCCCCGCCCGCCCGACCGGCCCTCCGCCATCACTGCTACCTTAGGCATGTCGGACGAAGAAGAGGAGATCACTCCAGAATACCTCAATTCGTTACTCGACCAAGCAAGACTGAATGCACGCGAAGAAGCCCAGAGGGCAAAAATGTTGCGAGAAGAGAGAGAGACGGTTGGGTTTGGAGAGCAAGATATCATAAAGATTGCCGACGGGGAGGAGAAGGAGGAGCCGTATGTGTGAGAGATCGTGTTTGCCGCCGCATCTGACCTGCGTTTGGGTTGTAGGCCGCTGCCTCCTCTTGATCCTGGCGTACTCCCTCCGCCATACTTTGAGTTTGGCAAGGCTCGCCACCAAGCCCCGACGTCGGTGCGCGATCCAGACGTCGTACAGGCAGAGGCTATGTCCTCTTCAGCATCCGTGCCAGCACCACCCGAGGACCCAGACGCACATTGGAAACAGCTAACGAAGAAGGAGAGAAAAGCGGTACGACACATGTACTCTCTAACTGATATAGCTCTCAAATCCTAGGTATAGTTGAAGAACAAAACGACCGGCCCAGGCTGGTTCGACCTCCCAGCGCCAGCGGAAGCAGACTTGCCCCGGTTACACCGTGAGGTCGAAGCACTCCGCCTACGGAATCGGCTAGACCCCAAACGATTCTACCGGAAAGACGATGGCGAGGGCAAGGGCATAAAAGGCTTGCCAAAACACTTTGTGGTACGTTTTCTGAATCTCTTGTCCGTCTCTCCCGCTCAACTGACTTTCCTTTTCCGTCAGATTGGGACGATCCTTCCCACTAGCACACCTTTCGGTACCGCAAGCACCGACAATCTTCCACGTGCACATCGGAAACGGACTTTGGTAGACGAACTTGTCGACGACGCGGAAGCGCGGAGATATGCGAAAAAGAAGTTCGATGAATTGCAAAGTGTCAGAGGAGCAAAGGGGAAAAAGACACTGAAGACTAGAAACTATTCACGCTCGTATTAGCTATGTATGTACTGAAGAGTCGGACATGCATGCATGACTACAACATATTCATATTTCGTTCGCACTTTCATATATACGAGCGAGGTGTCTTCGCGTCACCCATCGCGGTCTCGAAGCAATTCCGATCGTCCGTAGCCGCTCGGTGATGGCATGCTGGGAATAGTGCTGTGTTCATGGTCTGCCCAAGTCAATGACTTTGATGCCACAACTGCCTTCCCCAGTGAGCTGGACCTGGGTGGTAAACATGGTCCCAAGGATATGAAGTTGACTAACAGAACAGTCCAATGTTGGAAATTGACATAGTAATGTCTAGTTTGCTCTTCATGCTTATTACTTACTATAGTGTCATGACTGACACTAATGAGCGTGACTGACATTCATTAGATATATTTCTCCTATATTCATTAGGATAAGTGTGACTGACATGATTAGGTCAGTCACACCATTATGGTACCATTTCATACCATTCTTTGGTGATCATTACAACATCATATTCTATTCTTATTAATGATGTCATACTTCATTATTTCACACCATATATCTACAATCTAGTGTGATTACTTACCATTCTGATCTTATATTGTGCTACTATTGCACAATATGTTCTCTTCCTTTCATCATGGGCTCTTTCCTGGGACTCTTTCACCCTTTACTGATAGTTTCATCCACTCGTACAAACAATACTCTGGATGTATATAAGCTGGGTCCTTATGACCCGAAATACTAAGCTCTCAACTCCTACAATTGAGTGATAGCTCCTCAATCTACTTGCAAGAGTATCAAGCACCAAGTGAGTGTTCTCCCTCACTGGTTCATCCCTTTGCTGTTGCCTCTGCACCTGGTCAGAACTAGCAATTCTGATAGGTTATGAGCCCCACCTAGCCTCATAAGGTCCATCTTAAAGATTCCCTTCTTCCACCTTGCAATGCTGGATGCTCTTGCTCTTGGTCTTTTGCTTACCATGAGCAAATTACTTTCTCTTGTGTTCACCTCTATGGGCTTCACAAGGAGAATACAATGGTACCACCATATCCATACACTGATTATGGGTTATGCCTTTATCCTCTTCATTCGCTTTGTCACATATGAAGAGAGACTAATGAGACCACCTCATTGTCGCTTGAACAGATCCAGACTTTGATCAAGATCTGTTCCAAACAAGGTTAGTAGTTCTCATCTAACAAGGCATCAGTGTACCAGGCTTTGTTCTTGGAATCCTCAGAGTTGTCCTATCTATAGGGCAGATTCCCATCAGTGCACTTGGCGCTGTCACAGGAATTTTGATTACAATCACTGCACTATTCTCTGTGGGGATGATTGCACTCATAGAAATTGTACCAATCATCATCATCCTGATCTCTTTCCTCCTCCCACATCATATATCAATTCACCGGCCTCTCACATATCATTCCAATCACCGGCCTCTCTCACTTCCTCTCGTCTATCAGCATCTCCAGAGTACTACTTCACTCCACTTCATACTCCAGCAGCATCACCACCTCCTTATGTCTATTCCAATCACCTCCCCTCACCTGGTCTGCCAAGGGTCCCTCCTGGAGAACTTGCGGATGGAGAGTTCCTCTCCAATGCTGTGTTATTTCTCAAGTACGAGTCCATCACCATCCATTGGAGAGAATTCAGTGGATGAGAATGTGCCAGAGCACGTCCAAATTGGCATGTCTTACGAAGACTATGCCATGATGATCAATCCCCTCATCTACGATCCTTTCAGCTGGAAACAGTTGAATTGAGAGGAGCAGGAGAAGAACCAGGAGAAGTCATCCTGGTCAATCATGTTCCTACCCTCTGGATTGACAAGAATATTCCTCTCATTCCAGATGATCTCCCTCGTCCAACTCTCCACATAACTTCTTGCCTCACTCATCTGGTTCTCATTGAGAACATCTACAATGGACCAGATATGATTATAGATGGCAACTTCTTTTCCTTCTTCTGGTGACATGAACAGCATATTGCTCTCAGAACTACTTCTTATTATGGCAAACCTTTGGCATCAGTTTATGAAGGCACAGGACTGGCATTCTCTGTGCAATCTTATCATCAGACTCCACAAATTCCAGTTCACCATCAAGGCTTCGAGATCTTCATTGGCAATTCCACTACTTTTAACCAGAACGTCATTGACATCTGGAACGTCACTATCCCTAATGACACAATTGATCCCTTTGTGGTCGAGATGTATGTCAAGTATCCAGGGATGTATGAGGACTTAGAAGGGGATATCATCCACCAACCAGGCAAGAATGAATACCTCTATGCTCACCATCGCCACACAAGGCTGGCATCTTATGGCGATGAAAATCAATTTGTGGTTTTGGACATTCTCCCACAACGCCTATGGAATGAACTGATGGACACACGGTGGAGATGGATTTGGAAGAGGAAGAACCCATTGTATGATGCCTGGAAAGATGCTGAATTCCAGATCTTCCATCTTAGGGCTCAATATGAACCCAGATTCCCCAATGCCCCTCGCCTTATTGCAGATGGACATAGAGCTGTTGGACAAGGAGTCCAACAAGTGCAAGAAGGAGGAGATGATGGAGTACCTCCTCCACCTGAGCAGAGAGCCTCTATATCTCCTGCACTGGATCTGGCCCCTGCCCATTGGGCTAGGAGGTCAATATGCACAATCTGTTAAGCAAGGGCAAAAGGAGTGCGTCCTTACTAGGTTTGAATTCTGGACTCACACACCACTTTATCTTGCTGTATATACTTGTAACCAAATCTCTTCCCCCTATGTTTCCCATAACAAGTACAAGATTGGGTTTCATGCTAGGAATGGACAGTTTAAATCCATCCTCAATCCTTACTTCTTTGAGGAAACAAAATTTGCTCAATTTGAGGAACTGGATCCAATCTATTTCCAGATGCTCAGGCCAGATGCTCAGGGAAACAATGGGAGATGAAGCAGAGCTTGGAGATGATTCCCAAGCTGATGATGAAGAAGTCCAGGATCTACTAGCCGAGGACACACAGGAATCCGAGGATCAATTGGATGATAACTCCAATTCCCAAGATGATGACATAGAGGAAGGAGAATCCCATGATTATAAGGATGCAGATGATGATGTTCCCACAGAACAGCAGCAGCTTCCTATTTTTCCTGATCCTTTTCCTATTGCACAAGCTGATACTAATTTTATCCAGACTTTCGTAGCCAACATCTTTATCTTTTGATCTCATCAGAACCATACCATGTCTTTCAACATCAACTCTGCCATCCAATCCTGAACTGCTGTTCTCATCAGCTCTTCCAATTACTCTACTTGGGCTCGTCAAGTCTGCAACCTTCTCACCATGGCTACCTGGTAGGATATTGTCAGTGGAACTTCTACTTATGCAGCACAGACTGATGCTGCCACACAAACCACATGGAACTCAAATGATAGACAAGCACAATCACTTATTTCTGTCTTCATTCATCAAAACATGCAGCATCTTCAGAAGGATACATATGTTGTGGTAGGGGGCATTGCATGCCCTTCTCTTGTGAAAGATCTCTGGGATCAACTGGCAGCCCTCTATGTGCCCACTGGCATCACCAGCCAGTATGAAGCCTTCTCACAGGCTCTTGGCATTTGGATCATTGATCCGAGTGACCACTCTAACTGCCGTGGATCTGATGATTTGCCAATTACAATGGCATCTCAGATCAATGCCTTAACAAGCACCTATGACAAAATGTCAACAGCAGGATTACAGCTGCCAGATAACCTCAGAACCATGATCCTTCTCAATGTGCTCCCATCCTCTTATTGTCCACTTGTATCCACTATCATCCAAACAACTACTGCTGTCGATTTCACCTTGGATAAAACAATTCACAAGGTTATATCCGAGGCCCAACTGAGATCTACATCTCAGATCAATTGTCATGCCTTGATGCACAGACTCTTTACTTCTGGCCCAGATAGATCCAAAGCTAATCAGACAAGTACTATTCAGCATGCTCCCTCTAAACCTGTCTGTATACATTGTGGCAAGGGACATCTGTCTGAGAATTGCTGGCAGGTGTATGGACATCCAGGACAACAGAACTCTCAACCTCAGAATAACTCTAACCGAGGTCGTAAACCCTTCAGATCTAACAGATCTTCGGGTAATTCTGGTCCACATCATAACTGGAATGAGAGTCATCACAAGTGTCCTGGAAATAACAAGGGAAAAGGGAAGTCTTGTGTGAATGTGGTTGAAGGAGATGGTTTTGCTAATGTCATGGACATGGAAGTTGACAGGTTTGACAATCCAGATGTTTTCCATGAAGCTTCCATGATAGAGAACTGGGAGTTTGATGTAGAGGATACAGGGATGAATGCTGCAGGTCCTGTGGCTGGACCATCTAGTTCCTTTTGGTCCAGCTCCCTTCCCCCACAGGTATGAGAAGGGAGCTACATAAATGAGCACCCAAGAAGAAGAAGACAGGGGATATCTCTCACGATTCCAGGTGCAATCTAGATGGTACCTGGAAATCAGACATTGATTGTCAAAGGCTTAAAGCCAAAATGAGAGATTCAGGTACATATGACTCCAATTATAGCAATGTACCTGATGGGGAATACTATTATGGTTCTGATTATTCAAGAGTTTGTACCCTGGGCACAAAAGACTTACCTGGATTTTACAAAGATCATTGGCTGATTGATTCAGGAGCTTCTGATCATATCATGCCTTACTTGGAGGATTTCTCCAATCTAGCACAGGGAGAACGATTTGCTTCTACTGCTAATGGTTCCATTATCAAAATGCATGGACCTGGGACAATCGTTCTTAAACAGGATCATAGATCCACTTCTCCTGTCACTTTCACAGGAGTATGGTATGCCCCAGAGGCTGCACATCACTTGCTATCAGTGACAGCTCTGACTCATCAGGGTTTTCAATGTGAAATCACTGATAGGACCAAGATCTGGGACAATCAGGGATGTTAGGTAATACAGGCTTCTGCTTTGTTACCAAGCACTTCACTTCACTGGTTTCAGTCATTTCTGATCACTCCAGAAAGTCAAGTCCACTCCCTGCAGGATAACAAGTCATATGATTTGTGGCATCATCACTTTGGACACTGTTCCAAGAATGCACTTCAGCATGCTAATGCCAAGCTCAAAGGTATACCTTCTCTGACTCCTCCTAACACCTCTTCTTCATGTTGAGGTTGTCAATTGGATAAAGCTCATGAGCAGGAATTCCCTGCCTCATATAAATGAGCTACAAATGCCCTTGACCTTATTTACACTGATCTATGTGAAATGCCAACCTTGTCACGTTCCCACAATAAATGGATCATCACCTTCATAGATGACGCTTTGGGCTTTGCTGCCCTTTATTTTCTGCGATCTAAAGCAGATGCTGTTTGTTGCTTCTAAGATCTGATCTCTTGGGCTGAAGCTCAGTCTGGTTATTGGTTATGATCTGTACATTTGGACTGAGGAGGGGAATATATCAATGATAATCTCAGGATGTTCCTATCGTCCAGAGGCATTGAACATCAGACTTCGGTGCCTTGTACCCCTCAACAAAATGGTCAAGCTGAATGCTTCAATTGTACCATCTTGGAGAAAGCAGAGGCCATGCGCCAAACTGCTTGTCTTCCACCTTCCTTCTGGCAAGATGTGGTGGAAACAGCTCTGCATATCTATAATTGCCAACCTATGTGTCGTCTTGACTGGTCACCTCCTATATCTAAATGGAATGGCGAGACACCTGATGTGTCATACTTTAAGGTTTTTGGGTGTTTAGCATATGTATTCATACCCAAAGAGGATCATCAAAATAAGCTATCAGCTAAGGCCGAAGAAGCAACCTTTATTGGTTATGAGAAAGGTATCAAAGGATACTGATTCTGGTCTTCTAAGCACAGACAAGTAGTGATTTCATCTACTGCCACATTTGATGAATTTGTTTTTCCACATTGTTCTAGAAAGTCAGATGACAAACTGCCTCCTATTCCTCAAGACAATGAAGATGAAGTCAATCAGGATCCTTTACAGGATCCTAAACCTCAAGAAAATATACCAGTTACACAATACTATTCATTTCCACCTATGGAAGATTGAGACTATCCCAATCAACAAGTCCCTCCAGGTGATCAACAGCCACCTGATGATCCACCACATCCTTCAGTTCCTCCTCCTACATATAGATTGGTTTCACCTGCTATACCCAAACCTAGAAGAGATCAGAGACCTCGTCATCCAAGGATTATGCCAGATAATGCATATGGCAATCGTCCTCCTATTGAGATTGAGAGAGATCTACAACAAGGTGGAGATCCAAATCGGGATCAGAAACTGACTAATGAGGAAGATCTTGGAGATCTCTATAGTGTGAAATTTTTTAATCGCATCTTAGCCTCCACTGCTCCTGCTTTTAATATTCCAAAGCAGTACAAGGATGTTGCAAAGTCATCTGCAGATGAACAACGTCAATGGAGAACAGCCATGCAAGAAGAAATGAATTTCTTGAAAGATAGAAAAGTCTGGGACTTGGTCGATCTGCCACCTGGTTGCACACCTGTCAAAGGGAGATGGGTTTATGTTGTCAAAAGTGATGGCCGACATAAGGCACACTTTGTTGCAAAAGGATTCACACAGATCTATGGAATAGACTTTGAAGAAACCTTCTCTCCAGTTGCAAGATTTGAATCTGTTTGACTCCTCTCCATTGCAGCACTTGAAGATTGGGAAATCAAAGCACTCGATGTTAAGACTGCATTCTTATTTGGAGATCTAGATGAGGAGATCTACCTCAAACAACCAGAAGGTTTCATCAAGAAAGGCATGGAGAACAAAGTTTGTCGTTTGAGGAAGGCCATCTATGGTCTCAAACAAGCCACCCTTCAGTAGAACAAGGCTCTGCATCAATCCCTATTGGAGATGGGATTTGTTCACACACTTTCAGACCCAGGAATTTATGTTCACTTTCATGGCCAGAATATTATCATTCTTGTCATTTACATTGATGATTCTCTCTTTATTGGTTCCAACAAATCCTACCTCAAATTCAAGAAGAAGCAATTCATGGATTGTTGGGAATCTAGGGATCTTGGTGAAGCGACAGAATATCTTGGCATGTGGATCACTTGAGATTGTGTGAAATGCACTCTAAAGCTAGATCAGATCTCATATGCCACTAAAGTGATTGAGTGCTTCAAGCTCAATAATGCCAAAGTCACTCACACTCCTTTGCCTTCAGGATATAATCCTGCACCAAACCCTAAGACTACCACTCCTCAATTGTGTAGTTACTATCAGTCGGTCATTGGATCACTGTTATACATTATGCTGGGAACACGCCCTGACATTGCCTTCTCTGTTATCAAGATACCACAGTTCTCTTTGAATTCATCTGAGGAACATCTGCAGAAAGCACTCTATATTGTGCAATACCTTCTTGGTATGAAGGATCTCTGCATAACCTATTATGGGGCCAGTGGATCTGGTTTTGTGGCATACTCTGACACAGATTGGGGTGGAGACTTGGAAAATTGTTGATCCACTTCAGGTTATGCGATGTTCTTAGACAATGGAATAGTCTCATGGCTATCCAGGGGACAACGCAACATCACACTTTCTTCTACAGAAGTAGAATATGTTGGCATGACAGAAGCATCCAAGAAGATCTCTTGGATTCAGAATCTCCTATCTGAAATGAGATTCAATATCAAATCTATACCACTTCTAGTTGACAATCAAGGTGCCATGTTTTTTGCTTCAAACCCTGCTCAGGAAGGATGCACTAAACATATAGGGATTCCGGAACATTATATCCGTGAATGCATCCAGAAAGAAAAGGTCAAACTTTTCTATATTCCTACTAATGAGCAGAGAGCACATATCTTTACAAAGAATCTGACCTGGCAGCATTTTGAGGAAAACAGAAAGTCATTATTGCTCTCAAGATATACATCATGAATAGCGAGGTGGAGTGATGGAAATTGACATAGTAATGTCTAGTTCACTCTTCATGCTTATTACTTACTATAGTGTCATGACTGATACCAATGAGCATGACTGACATTCATTAGATATATTTCTCCTATACTTATTAGGATAAGTGTGACTGACATTAGTCAGTCACTATAGTCATTAGCATGACTGACATGATTAGGTCAGTCACACCATTATGGTACCATTTCATGCCATTCTTTGGTGATCATTACGACATCATATTCTATTCTTATTAATGATGTCATACTTTATTATCTCACACCATATACTTACAATCTAGTGTGATTACTTACCATTCTGATCTTATATTGTGCTACTATTGTACAATATGTTCTCTTCCTTTCATCATGGGCTCTTTCCTGGGACTCTTTCGCCCTTTACTGATAGTTTCATCCACTTGTGCAAACAATACTCTGGATGCATATAAACTGGGTCCTTATGATCTGAAATACTAAGCTCTCAACTCCTACAATTGAGTGATAGCTCCTCAATCTACTTGCAAGAGTATCAAGCACCAAGTGAGTGTTCTCCCTCACTGGTTCATCCCTTTGCTG